>JAVVLW010002271.1:10000-15599 GCA_034401795.1 Chaetoderma sp. LZ-2023a | reverse complement strand
ACATCCTCATCCCTGGTACTGGGTACAGGCGCCTGAGGCAAACCTTCCTCTAACACTTCAATTGCGTCAGACATCACAACAGCGACAGGGTTGGATAGTTGCTGAGTTTCCACCACGTTGACTGATTCATGCTCTTGACATGTTTTGGGTTCAGTCGCATCTGCGCTTCGCCCACCTGCCTGTTTATTTACTGCCTGTGGACAGCGCCATTTGTAATGATCCGTGGCGCCACACATCAGGAATTTGTCCTTCTGCGGACATGCACTGGCCAAATGTTCAGCGTTGCCACATATCCGACACGTCTTAACCTGTCCCTTAAACCACACCGGAAAGAAAAAGGTATTGTCGATAGACAGTGAGCCTGGAAGCGGCTTGACAATATCCTTCATCCAAACCCGCCGGATCCCATTCTCTAATGATCTATCAAACTGGTATGTTTCCTTTTCGATAGAAACTACCAGGCCATAATTGGCCAATTCTGCGTTAATCCGATCATTCGGGATTTCTAAGGGACCTTTCACCTTAACCAACAACCTGTCGCTATCTACCTCTTGGATCTTACAGGCTTCCCCATTCACAACCAACCCATCTTCTAATAATTTTTCCTTAACGGTTTCATTTGCTAATGTCACATGCCATAGATTTCTCTTGATGTTAATTAGCCCCTTTAATACATGGGGCCCAGCGCCAATGACATCTTTTAAGCCGTGATATACGTCAACGGCCCCCACATTCCATCCATTAGTTATCAAGCGAAGGCTTAATAACTGTTTATACCGACTTGACATAATCAAAACATTAGGCCAAGACGGCCTCAGTACAACGCTCAATAAAATGCACGAGCGCCTGGCCAGCAGGTAAAAATAACACTCGACAACTGGCGTCCAAAACGGCCAACTATAATAGCGCCCTTACTGAAGTAATAGTACCAGTAAACGCGTATCAACTAAACTTGGACAATAGAGAACGAGAGACGAGCAAGACGACGCTGTGGCGACAAGCGAATGGCCACCACAAGCTAGTCTGAGGAGCAAATGCTGAAAAATATCACAGCAAAATGCGACCTCACACAAAACTAATTACAAAAATCAGAACTACAAAACTAAAGTATGTACAGTTCGGCAAATGCCAGACATAAAAATAAATCATATGGAGGGAGCAGTAGAAATCGTCTAAAACTGCCACTACTACTACTACTACTACTACTACTACTACTACTACTACTACTACTACTACTACTACTACTACTGCTACTACTGCTGCTACTACTACTGCTACTACTGCTGCTGCTACTACTACTACTACTACTACTACTACTACTACTACTACTACTACTACTACTACTACTACTGCTACTACTGCTACTACTGCTGCTACTACTACTACTACTACTACTACTACTACTACTACTACTACTGCTACTACTGCTGCTACTACTACTACTACTACTACTACTACTACTACTACTACCACTACTACTACTACTACTACTACTACTACTACTACTACTGCTACTACTACTGCTACTACTACTACTGCTACTACTACTGCTACTACTACTGTTGCTACTACTGCTGCTACTACTACTACTACTACTACTGCTACTACTACTGCTACTACTACTACTACTACTACTACTACTGCTACTACTACTACTGCTACTACTTTTTTTTTTTTTGAAAAACCGACGCTGACGCAGTCGGACAAACTTCACGGAGGAACTCCTTTAAAAAGGCTTGCAAACCCCCAGAAAAAAACCTGGTGAACTAGTAATCTTGATTAATATTACACCAAAACAATGATAAATAATGAGCATTAATACAATCTATAAATACATATGGCTTAAAAGGTATAGATACAAACAATATGCTGATAAAGCTCCGATAGCAAAACAAAACTTAACAAAGGCATTACTATTCAACCGAGGTGTAGTAGTAGACCCGTGTGGCGAGTGCAACTATCCAACAAATGAAAAGTGCCTCGTCAATCTATGACAAATAAGTCAATCATTGACGCCAGTGGGCTGATTCTCTAAAGATCAGCGGGCGTAGTAGCATTTGGGTAGTATAATACATATAGTCGGCAGAAAAATTCCAGAAAAATTGATGGCCCTCTTGTTTAAATTTTCAATTTACTTTATTGTAAGGTTTTGTAAATTACCATTCAATCCATGTGTGGTAGTAGACCCGTGTGGCGAGTGCAACTATTCAACAAATGGAAAGTGACTCGTCAATCAAATAAGTCAATCATTGACGCCAGTGGGCTGAGTCTTAAAGATCAGCGGGCGTAGTAGCATTCGGGTAGCATAACATATATAGTCAGCAGGAAAATTACAGAAAAATAGATGGAAATAGATGGCGCTCTTGTTTCCATTTTTGATTTACTTTGTTGTAAGGTTTTGTAAATTACCCGGGAACAAATAACCCTATAAAACTCTGTGCAAATTCCTAAAATTACCTGGGACAATTTTATAATTCAATGGCAAATTACTTTATCGATTGATTATTAAATTACCCCAGTCTGTTTATTTCTTAACATGAATTATTAAACATAACAATATCAAAGTGCAGACTAAAATGAATTACATGACACAGATCAATTAAAAGACACAGATAAATCAGCTGTAGTAATTAAATGATTTAAGCTAGTGCAGGCTCATTTATTTTTACAGCTCCCAACTCCATTGAAACTATGTTTGTTTTGCACCATATGTCCTTGAATACTTTTTCTTTACCATGCTGCTTTAATCTAAAATATTCGCAAGGAATATGATTCAGCAGCAATGAACGAAATATTGCCTTTATTGCTCTATTGTGATTGCCCATAGATGGATTTTTCGTCTGTGCACACCGATGTTTCCAAATGGCCCAAACACCTATGGTTAGTATTGTTATTAAAATAGTCCTTTCAGACTTTATGATATTTACACCGCTTGATCCAAACTCTCTAAACAAGACTACATGCGTGTCTAGAACAATGGGCTTCGCTCCAAATTTTGCCAAGATTTGGCTGATATAGTCCCAAAATTGTGATGATATTGGACATTCCGCAAATAAATGCTCGATTGTTTCCTCGTCTGTTTGACATAAGTAACACCTATCAGAAGTCGTAATATTACACTTGTATGTCAAGTGTCCCACCCATAGCCGTCGATGTAGTAATCGCCACAATAAATCACGAGCCATATTTGGTATGGATGGAGAATGTAAGATTTTCCATACATTTTTCCAACTGGATGGTTTATAGCTTGAGTCATCCCATCTCCTAATTGCTATGGGAGGTGTTACTTGTTTTCGTCTCATAATATGGTACCATTCCTTGGATCTCATCTTGTATTTTAACATCTCATCATCAAGAACTAATGCGGGTTGTGGAGTCAAACTATTATTATTTACATTTGGTAGACGAAACCATTCAATTGGTACAGCATGTTTTATTTTATTTAGCAACCGCTGGACATCTATATGCCTCATATGTGTTTTTCTAGCTACGTCTTGCATTGAAATCCATCTACGTGTTTGAGGGTGTATCATATCCGATAAATGTTGAATGCCATATTTTGCAAAGGACGGTAAATAAAGTACTGCATTGTTATAACATATATTACTATTGCCCCACAATTGCTGTTCTAGTACTTCCTTCCAGCACGTAGGTGGAGGCATGTATCTGTCAAATATTTCTAACTCCTTAACTTGATCTTTAAACACATCTGGTATCATTTGGCTATTCGGAGGTGGCTTCTTTGAGGTAAAAACATGCTCCGCCAGAAATGGTTCTACAATTCTCTCCATGAGAGCTCGTGAAACACATGCCCACGTCTCATCTGATGTAATAAGATCATCCAAAAATTTTAACCTTAAAGAAACACATTTCACTTTAATATCAATTAAATCAAGTCCTCCTTCTAACTTAGCATTATTGAGAACACGATGGGAAACTAAATGATTCTTTTCTTCCCATATGAATGACAATATCAACTCATTAACCTCCTTTTCTACATGTTTTGGCATGTGTACAACAGATGCTGTATACCATAGCCCAGATAATGCCAAGTTGTTGACAACAAACACTCTACCAAAGATTGAAAGACGACGACGCTTCCAATTTGCTAATATTCTCTTAAGCTTAGATACTCGTTCATTCCAATTTTGTATTGTATTCGGTTTCCTGCCAAAATAGATGCCTAAAATCTTAATGGTATCATTAGACCAATTGATTTCAAGTGGCTGGTCATTCCGCTCTTTCCATGGCCCCAGAAATAATCCTTTGGATTTTCCTTTATTGATTTTCAAACCAGATGCATTTTGGAACTTTTCTAGTACGTGGTTTAAAATTGCAAAATCATTGTTTGAACTGGTAAACACAGTTGTGTCATCAGCATATTGTGACAGCTTAAGTGGTCTTTCTATGCCACGAATACATATGCCTTGAAAGTTATTATTTTGCCTCAATGCTATGCCAAGTGATTCCATCACAATAACAAATAATAATGGCGATAGGGAACACCCCTGTCTAACCCCACGTTCTAAGACAATTTCTCTGGATAATTGATTGTTCACTAAATAGCTACTCTTGATATCCGTATATAAAATCTTTACCCATTTAATAAAGTTTGAGCCTAACCCAAACGATTGCAAAGAATTAAAAAGAAAATCCCATTCCACACGGTCAAATGCCTTTTCATTGTCCAAGGCAATCACAGCTGAAGGGATGCTATCCTTCTCAACCAATTGTATAAGGTCTCTTATTACCATGGTATTGGTTAGAATTGTCCTCCTGGGTACAGCACATGTCTGCTCTGTTCCAATGATTTCTCCTAAAACACTACCTAGTTTCAATGTTAGTGCTCTGGATATTATTTTGTAGTCTACACATAGTAGAGAAATTGGTCTGTAGTTCTGAATTAGACGTCTGTCATTTCCTTTATATATTAGCCTTACGTATGCCCTAGCCATAGTTGGTGGTAAATGGCCTTTCTCAAAAATTTCAGTGCCTAATTCTTCCATTATTGGACCTACAAGGTGCCAAAACGTTTGGTAAAATTCAACTGGAAGGCCATCACACCCCGGTGATTTTTCTAGTTTCATACCTTTAAGGGATTTAGTTAAATCTTCTAGTGTTAAGGGTTGATCACAAAATTCACTGCCTGTGTCTGACACCTTTTTGTCTATATTTGCTAACAAATCCAATTTTGCATCTTCATCAATTCCCCCTGACTTGTACAATGACTCATAGTAATTGCATACAATAGTACTCATTTCATTGTTGGTAAAGACGGTTGAACCATCCGGCATGTTTAATGAGCACATCACCTTATCTATTGCCCATGCTTTTTCTAATGCACAAAAATATCGGGTTGGCTTTTCCCCTTCTGCATGCATCTGGGCTCTTGCTCTAATTTTTGCACCCTCAAACTCATATTGTTCTATATCTCTTATTTTACTTTTAATTTTAACCAGTAATTCATAATAATTCTCTTCACCATTATTTACTTTAGCATTAATTTTCATCAGTGATCGATGAAGTGTTTTCTTGCGTTTGCGTATTTCCTGTGCTTTTCTAATAGCATACTTTCGGGAAACATACTTTAAATCCAGTT
>JAVVLW010002271.1:0-5000 GCA_034401795.1 Chaetoderma sp. LZ-2023a | reverse complement strand
TGAAACTATGTTTGCTTTGCACCATATGTCCTTGAATACTTTTTCTTTACCATGCTGCTTTAATCTAAAATATTCGCAAGGAATATGATTCAGCAGCAATGAACGAAATATTGCCTTTATCGCTCTATTGTGATTGCCCATAGATGGATTTTTCGTCTGTGCACACCGATGTTTCCAAATGGCCCAAACACCTATGGTTAGTATCGTTATTAAAATAGTCCTTTCAGACTTTATGATATTTACACCGCTTGATCCAAATTCTCTAAATAAGACTACATGCGTGTCTAAAACAATGGTCTTCGCTCCAAATTTTGCCAAGATTTGGCTGATATAGTCCCAAAATTGTGACGATATTGGACATTCCGCAAATAAATGCTCGATTGTTTCCTCGTCTGTTTGACATAAGTAACACCTATCAGAAGTCGTAATATTGCACTTGTATGTCAAGTGTCCCACCCATAGCCGTCGATGTAGTAATCGCCACAATAAATCACGAGCCCTATTTGGTATGTATGGAGAATGTAAGATTTTCCATACATTTTTCCAACTGGATGGTTTATAGCTTGAGTCATCCCATCTCCTAATTGCTATGGGAGGTGTTACTTGTTTTCGTCTCATAATATGGTACCATTCCTTGGATCTCATCTTGTATTTTAACATCTCATCATCAAGAACTAATGCGGGTTGTGGAGTCAAACTATTATTATTTACATTTGGCAGACGAAACCATTCACTTGGTACAGCATGTTTTATTTTATTTAGCAACCGCTGGACATATATATGCCTCATATGTGTTTTTCTAGCTACTTCTTGCATTGAAATCCATCTACGTGTATGAGGGTGTATCATATCAGATAAATGTTGAATGCCATATTTTGCAAAGGACGGTAGATAAAGTACTGCATTGTTATAACATATATTACTATTGCCCCACAATTGCTGTTCTAGTACTTCCTTCCAGCACGTAGGTGGAGGCATGTATCTGTCAAATATTTCTAACTCCTTAACTTGATCTTTAAACACATCTGGTATCATGTGGCTATTCGGAGGTGGCTTCTTTGAGGTAAAAACATGCTCCGCCAGAAATGGTTCTACAATTCTCTCCATGAGAGCTCGTGAAACACATGCCCACGTCTCATCTGATGTAATAAGATCATCCCAAAATTTTAACCTTAAAGAAACACATTTCACTTTAATATCAATTAAATCAAGTCCTCCTTCTAACTTAGCATTATTGAGAACACGATGGGAAACTAAATGATTCTTTTCTTCCCATATGAATGACAATATCAACTCATTAACCTCCTTTTCTACATGTTTTGGCATGTGTACTACAGATGCTGTATACCATAGCCCAGATAATGCCAAGTTGTTGACAACAAACACTCTACCAAAGATTGAAAGACGACGACGCTTCCAATTTGCTAATATTCTCTTAAGCTTAGATACTCGTTCATTCCAATTTTGTATTGTATTCGGTTTCCTGCCAAAATAGATGCCTAAAATCTTAATGGTATCATTAGACCAATTGATTTCAAGTGGCTGGTCATTCCGCTCTTTCCATGGCCCCAAAAATAATCCTTTGGATTTTCCTTTATTGATTTTCAAACCAGATGCATTTTGGAACTTTTCTAGTACGTGGTTTAAAATTGCAAAATCATTGTTTGAACTGGTAAACACAGTTGTGTCATCAGCATATTGTGACAGCTTAAGTGGTCTTTCTATGCCACGAATACATATGCCTTGAAAGTTATTATTTTGCCTCAATGCTATGCCAAGTGATTCCATCACAATAACGAATAATAATGGCGATAGGGAGCACCCCTGTCTAACCCCACGTTCTAAGACAATTTCTCTGGACAATTGATTGTTCACTAAATAGCTACTCTTGATATCCGTATATAAAATCTTAACCCATTTAATAAAGTTTGAGCCTAACCCAAACGATTGCAAAGAATTAAAAAGAAAATCCCATTCCACACGGTCAAATGCCTTTTCATTGTCCAAGGCAATCACAGCTGAAGGGATGCTATCCTTCTCAACCAATTGTATAAGGTCTCTTATTACCATGGTATTGGTTAGAATTGTCCTCCTGGGTACAGCACATGTCTGCTCTGTTCCAATGATTTCTCCTAAAACACTACCTAGTTTCAATGTTAGTGCTCTGGATATTATTTTGTAATCTACACATAGTAGAGAAATTGGTCTGTAGTTCTGAATTAGACGTCTATCATTTCCTTTATATATTAGCCTTACGTAGGCCCTAGCCATAGTTGGTGATAAATGGCCTTTCTAAAAAATTTCAGTGCCTAATTCTTCCATTATTGGACCTACAAGGTGCCAAAACGTTTGGTAAAATTCAACTGGAAGGCCATCACACCCCGGTGATTTTTCTAGTTTCATACCTTTAAGGGATTTAGTTAAATCTTCTAGTGTTAAGGGTTGATCACAAAATTCACTGCCTGTGTCTGACACCTTTTTGTCTATATTTGCTAACAAATCCAATTTTGCATCTTCATCAATTCCCTCTGACTTGTACAATGACTCATAGTAATTGCATACAATAGTACTCATTTCATTGTTGGTAAAGACGGTTGAACCATCCGGCATGTTTAATGAGCACATCACCTTATCTATTGCCCGTGCTTTTTCTAATGTGCAAAAATATCGGGTTGGCTTTTCCCCTTCTGCGTGCATCTGGGCTCTTGCTCTAATTTTTGCACCCTCAAACTCATATTGTTCTATATCTCTTATTTTACTTTTAATTTTAACCAGTAATTCATAATAATTATCTTCACCATTATTTACTTTAGCATTAATTTTCATCAGTGATCGATGAAGTGTTTTCTTGCGTTTGCGTATTTCCTGTGCTTTTCTAATAGCGTACTTTCGGGAAACATACTTTAAATCCAGTTTTACACCCTCCCACCATTGCAATGTGCTCTTATATGATGCTTTCCTATTAATCCAATGTTGCCAACAACTCTCTATATTATTCTTATAAAATTCTTCTCCCAACAGTGTTGTGTTTAATTTCCAAAACCCGACCCCTTTTGTTACCCAGTCAGCATTGGCAAAGGTTACACAAACCATGTTATGATCTGAGAATGCAACTGGCTTAATATTAACCTCTCTCCAGTACCCTGTTAACAAACTATTCACATAAATTCTGTCGATCCTTGAACCAACTTTACCATCTACCGAAAAACATGTAAGATCTTTACCATGAGGTTTTGATATTCTATAGGTGTCAACTAAATTTTCATTATCACATATTTCTTTTAAGAGTCTATGTGATGTATCAGTATAAGTTGAAGTTGCATTCCTGTCATTTTCTTTGTCTATGACACAATTAAAGTCACCACCCATTACTAAGTTTTCAGTGATGTTATCTAGTGCTGTTTTAGACATCTCCTTAAAAAAATTACGACGTAGTTGATGAGATGCAGGTGCATATATACACAGCAACGTGATACGTGTTTGTTGTATATCTAGCGTGACTCTCACCCAGCGACCATTTGCACCTGATACTGAAGAGATTATATTTACATAGGCTGAACAACGAGGGAGTATAACAATTGCTACGCCTGCACTATTATCTTGAGATAACGAATAAAATATTCTGGATCCAGAAATCTTTTCTAAATTATCGTATAATTCTGACTTCTGAATTTTTGTTTCCTGTATCAAAGCAATGTCAATCTGCTCATTTTTCAGAGTCTCTAGTAAGTGACGTTGCTTTATGTCACTATTTAAGCCTCTACAATTGAGTGTGCAAATTAGCATAAAAGGTAATAAAATGCTGTGTAAAACCGCCATTATTAAGCTAACTAGATTTTGTTTTTTTCGACCCTCTCTTAGACCATTTACCTATTTTACTCACAAACGCTGCATTACTTAGCTCAACTTTTTCCAAATGCTTATATTTTAATATATCTGAATCATGACGCAGATGCCTATATTTAACACCATTTGCCGTCACATATGGAACTAACACCTCTCCTGCCTCTGACCTGTACATGACCATTTCATCAGGTGATTTAGAACTCTGTGTTTGAATGGATATATCAGATTCAGCGACTGACATATTATCGTCTTCTATATCACTTTCCTCTATTTCTGATTCAGAACTCTCTCCATCTTTCTGTCGCTTTGTTCCACTCAATCGATCCGAGACACCAATTACTTTCTCTATATTATTTAAATCGTCTAGATTGAGTGTACTCAGTGGAAAATCAAAGTTAGTTTCAGTATCTTGCGACCTGAATTTTACTTGTCCTAAATTAAAACTCTCTTCCAGAGGGTATTGATCATCATCTTCAACTTGTGTGGAATTAGCCTCTCTGTCATCAAACTTGGATTGACTTGTTACTGGAGTAAAACTTAGCCCCTCATCTAGAACCTCTATTTCATCGCCTGCAACTACAGCGATTGGATTCTTAGTTTTTTCCCCATGCTTCTCATTAACATGGACTTCAGCTACAATCTCAGCAACTACTGGTTCGATGACATGTTCCGTAGCAACGTGCTTCCCATTCGTATGGATTTCAGCTACAATCTCAGCAGCTACCGGTTCTATGACATTCTCTTTAGAGACAACTTGCTCTGCACTTTTATCAGCACCCTTTTTGACATATTTGTTCTGCGGGCATCGCCACTTAAAATGATCAGATGATCCACAAACTAGACATTTGTTTTTGTTAGGGCAATCTGTTGCAAGATGTTCTGTGCTTAAGCAGATTCTACACTCTTTGATTTGCCCCCTGTACCATAATGGCAAGATAAATCGACCATCTATGGTGACCTTGCTAGGGAGAGGTTGTTCTACCTTTTCAAACCAAATTCTTCTGATGCCATTTTCTAAGGTTCGATCAAATGGATAGGTCTCGTGTTCTACTTTGTCCACTTTGCCATACTTGATCAATTCAGTGATAACCCGTTCATCTGGGATCTCTAATGGAACCTTCATCTTGACTAATAGACGAACACACGTGTCATGC
>JAVVLW010002268.1:0-25000 GCA_034401795.1 Chaetoderma sp. LZ-2023a | reverse complement strand
CCCGGCTCAGCTGGGTACGGGATGACCATTCCAGGTATGTTCCAACCACTCCCCCTGAGTAGAATAGTACGCATGTATAAAGCCATATGAGAGTGGTTTTCTGTAAAACGTCAGATCTTCCGAACCATGCAAAAGTGGCGATCAAACTTCCGCGCAGCATGTCGTGTGTTAATTAGCTTTTAGGCAGCAGTCTTGTGGGACTCTGCCTGGTATGCCTCAAGAGCTATGTGGTGTACCATGTATGGCGTACCCAGGAATGTACATGTGTTGTTTAATTATAAACTAGAACTGTAGCCCTTCATGTTACGGGCAACTTTCAAACGTTACCGGACGGATATTTTCAACAATCTGCTTAATTAAATGTATTAGCTATTATGACTATCTAGTACACATCCGACTACAGTCGTTCTTCTTCACTATCCTTGAGAGTAAGCCGCATCAACAGTTCGCCTGCGGAGATTTCCCAGCAACTTCAGAATTGTGCCATCTCGTGTCCCTCATCTGTGACGCAGCATCTACAGTGATTTATGAACTTTTTCCGCACCAATGACTAATAGGTACTCATTTAGCTATTGTATTCATTCATTTCTTTACAGGTACTGATGACCAATATGTACCGACTTGTCGTCTGAGACCGCATTTTATAATTTATATCTTTTACTGTAAATACTATCCTTATTTTTGTGCTTATGACTATCAAGCACCTCTAGGTCCTAGGACCGGGTTTATTCTCAATACTGTGATAGTTAGTTATATATGGCAGCAGCCATCCTAGTTACTTGTTTTGTTTATTTTATATAAAACACTAGGACCGCAGTACACTGGGCTATACTATACAGCAACAATAAATCCGCATCACATCCCCCAGCATCAATTTTACACTGAGGTAGCTGTTCATGTTCTCATTGTGTGAACCTGACATGTGATCGACTAAACCTGGCTATTTTAGCTCAATAGGATAGGGTTAAAAGTAGTAAGGGACAACCACTCCTTAGGAGACATTTGTGTAAGCCTCTTTTCCGGATGTAGCGGATATGTAACACCGCACACGGGCTAGATTGTGTAAAATTGGCCAGATACCTTAGGGCCTCTTATTATATTGAGTTATTGTCTCATTCTACGCTCCTCCAGCCACAAGGCTTATTAACTGACACGTTGACATGATCCGACTTGGGAAACTATTGGGGTTTCCAAGCAATGAAAACCAAAGTGTCGATTTCACATACACACCCCTCTGTATGTTCGGATACCAGTTAGCATAGATAACCCGCCAAAGTAGGAAGCACTGCGAAGAGATATTATTTCTAACTGGCCAGCAGTGCATCTCTGGGCATCCTGGAACTTAACCCTAATGACAGGCAAACGTTAGTTCCCCGGAGCCGGATCTCGAAATGATCTGCTTCCAACACAGTGGGTGACGGACGTGATGCAGATCTCAATCTAATTCCGTACAGTGACTGGGTGTGGTCTTCGAACCCACCATGCCCTTACGGGAAGGTCAATAGAGATGGATATCTGCCTCTTACTCCCCACCATAAACTTTTATGCGCTTTTCAAATTACTTGTGTAATATTGACTTGTCCTAGTGATGTTATATATGGTTGCGGTGTGATGTGTAACAAAATCGTTATGTGATTCTGAAGCTGCCACTCTGTAACATGTCAGCTCGCTGCTTTTCTGAGGGAGATGCTCCGGAAGGTGACCTTAGGGAAACCGAGCCTCTTCGCCAGTCAGGCTCATGTGTCAAAAGATAGGTAGACATTCCTCGCACTTGTGGCCAAAGCTAGTATATAAATCTAACACCTAACCGGTAGTTTAAGATTTAGCAGAAGGACCGCATAAATAAAAGTGGCACTTACCAATACAGTATCTTGGACTTACATAAGATGATGGTGTTGAATTCTATGGAAATCATCCACCCCATCTTCACGTAAAACAGCGTTGAAGGCATTTTCCTGTGACGGAGGCCCGCGCAAGGCACTTTCCTCTCGCAACAATAATATTTTTCTTATGGGTATAATGGTTTATGTTAAACTACATAAGTACCATTGTTTGTGTAGTATATATTTTTCTTAATTATCATGTCTGGGCGCCTAAATTGAGCCATGGACCATCATACTGGTGACACTAATAGTTGGGACGAGACAGTGAGGCTCAATCTCGGTGGCAATGGTCGCACAGCCCCACTGGAACGTTGTCTTTCCACCAGCTCTAGAAGTCGGTCTTTGTAATTTTCGGAGTGTCGCGATAGGAGATCCGTAACTCCGAGAACTGCAGCTAACCAGCCCTCCTGTGCATCCTGTACATGTGGTGCAAAGGAGCGGAGCAGTAGGATGGATCAGTGCATACCCCGCAAGCTGCAAGTGGTGCCCGATGTGGGGCTCGAATGAGAAGCGAACCCACGCCAACCCTCAACACACATGCATTTCAGTCTCCTTCATTCGACGAACAACAGTCATGTGATATGAAAGTAGCATCATATGACAGGAGAACTATGCACGTGCTCACCGACTATGCCAGAAATTTCCCTGGTGCGGAACAACCAGCACCGATTCAACACAAGTATTCGCCGGTCAGCGAGGGGATCTTCCGTGAAGCCTCACAGACGGGTACTCAATACATCACATTGTCGGATGTCCGTGATAGGCACCCAACACCTTTGATGGATCACGGTCGACCATGACAAAGACCCCTACGGGGCACACCAATTCTTCACAACCATTACTTTCACCCGTGTCATCAAAAGGTGAGCAATGGCCTGCCCCTCATGCACCATATCCCACATCTCCTCCTCTCAGAACGTCATCGCCTTATTATCCATCTGTACCGCGACACGAACTGGGGGATGCAGAACATCCTTTTCAGTATTATACCAGAAGAAACACCTCATCACACGGCACGCACCACCCCCATCAATCGCCTAGAGAACCTCCATATGATAGGTGCCCATCACACTGCATTACATACACGGAATGCCTCCACCAGTCTATAGACCTACACCTGTCTATAGACCCGCATCAGGGTGGTATTCAGCAGAACCCACGTATCGCACACAAAATCATCGTCGGGAATCATCTTCATGGACGCGACATCAGCGAGATCAACAGTGGGAACAACCACGAACACCAACAACAACATGCAAACCAGCATCCGCGTTTACACCATTCTCCCCAGCACTGCCACCCGGATTCGTGCCTATAGTACCATATCATGGCCATGGCCATGGCCAGGTCATTCTCCCTCCCGAATTCAGTGGAGAGACTACTGGGTCAATTACAAGTGCCAGTTCAAGATCATTAGCTGCACAAATCGTTAGACGGATCAACAAATGGGAGAGTGTCTGGTTGCAAAGCTGTCAGGCAAAGCATTGCAAGTCCTGGCAGATTTGGGGTCAGACTCCACACCAACATACACGGAACTGGAAAACGCGCTGTCAGAAAGATTTGGAGACACTGCCCTTGAAGAAACGAGTCATCTCCAGCGCAAAAACTTGTGTAGATGAGCTGGGGAAACATTGCCGGAATTAGCAAGTCGTATCCGATGACTTGTTACAGAAGCATACCCCAGCACCAGTCGCGAGGGAGTTACGCATCTTCATCTTGATACCTTCATCGATGCGTTGAGCGGTGAGCCCGCCCTGAAGGAAAAACTATTTCTGATCTAGCATAATAATTTACAGTCATTAACAGCGACTGCGGTCATAATCGAGAAGTTCTTGGAGCAGGAAAAAGCCAATCGCTACCAACTGCATCCAATTGATGAGGTAAACGATGCGCACCTCCTAATTGCCACTGACACCACATCTGCACCTATATCCGCATCAGCAACAGACCCGCACACCACCCAATTAGAACACCCCACCAGTTATAATCACACGCCTAGAGGAAGAGGGTGTGACCATTCCCATCGGGGGGTGGGGGGCACAACAATGCCCCTGGACGCGGAAACCAGCACAACAACAACAATCGACAAAACATGCATGATGGGCTGGAAGAGATAACTAAACAGATCTCCGCACTCACTAATTTAGTCACCATGCTCAGCACCACTGTCACCACACAGTCGACTACACGACCAGGTACAAGTACGGTAACACATACACAGCCACCAAACATGTTATGGATGCTGTCAGCCAGGCCATTGGAAAGAACGATGCCCAAATCGGACTCCATCAACAACTCCAATAGCTGACTGACGTACACCGCAACCTGAGTCCGTGTTAAACTGGAACTGGCACTAATTATAGTCACTTCGGTGCCCACCCTCGCAACCCGGCTCAACTATGGCCTCCAGACAACAATGTCAGGTGGCGAACCTTACAACACAAAATACTACTTACGCGACAGTACACAAGCACACCCACCCGGTTTCACCTGAGTGGGTGACAACCATGCACACTGCATCAAAGGGACCGCCAACATCTCCCTCTGCAAGAGGTTGTGACCCCGCAACCTCAGCATCTCACAAACCTTCTTTCCTATGTAAAACGGCAGTGGTTGGTTCTAGCACCTCCACTGAAACAACGTTTATACAAGCACCACGACCCGCCGCCAAATCTCTTAATACCCGGTGCCCCTTGGTGGTATGCAACTCACAGGTCCTAACATCATCACCCACCGCATCTAGCAGCAGTAACAGCGACTCCGTCAGCCTTCAGCATCATGGATCCGTAAGAAAAAGCATCATCCGAAGTGCAGCAAACCACAGTGCCGCCACTGCTTCTTTTGCGCATCCACTAAACATCCCATGATGCATTGTCAGAAGTGGCTGACACCTGGACCTTATCTGCGACCGCACCAGTCCTGTCCAGACTGCTGTCTACACCAATTCATGATACAGCACACCAGCATCAACAACACCGCCATTGCTACCCCCAGCTCTATCATCGCCTAAGCAATCACAGCAGTGGCGACAACGAGTTGGTCCTGTAGCGCGGACCGACCGGACGGGTACTGACCATTCCAGCAAAGCTGGGTACGGAACGGCCACTCCGGATTCACTCCAAGCACACACACACCCCTCCCCCTGGGAGGATAGTGCACATATATAAGACCTATGACAGAGGTTTGTCATCAAAAATCGACTAAGTCCGATAAAAAGTGTGGTGCACATGCACACGCGTCAGCTTCCCTGACAACACGTCTCGGAATTGGAAGCGAGTGCATGCCTATAGTGTACCGAGTAGGTACTCGTAAATGTTTATACTTCATCCTTTCTCATTGTTCTTGGTATCGATCAGGACCAGAATAAAACGAGCTTTCTAGAACTGAAAACCATTTTAAAAATCGGCCTAGAAATGGCTGAGTTATTAAACTAAATACAGAGTGATTTGAACACGTGGTCGATACATCACTAGTATACCAGCACGCTGATTGGATGGCGCTCGATGATTGGTTAAGGCACCCAGCTCTGACGTCACAGTGAGTATAAAAGGGGTGAAAAATCGAGAATCAGGAGCATCGCTGGTGTGGAAGCCGGACACGCACAGGATGACTGGACCACCAGGATGATGGATGTAATGGCTAACCTACAGTGATCTTCACTTCAACCAGTGTCATACGGATCCCAGCACATCCGCAGTGGTAAGACGTCCTCGGCTACCACAGAATTTTGGATACTCCCGGACGGCCATCCGGGGTAGTAAACTAAATTTAAAGTTAGACCTTCCGCATCCAGACTTTCTTAGGGAGCCTTCCCGAGAGTGGGCCATCCGGGCCCAGGATGTAATCCTACATGATGTAGCGCTACGGTGATTCTTGGTGGATGACTCGCCAGATCTACCAACCACACTGAAAAGTGGACACTAAATTCTGCACTGCATGTCGTGTGTGTTTTGATTAACTTTTTGACCACAGTCTGGTGGACTTTGCTAGGTGTGCCACAAGAGCTATGCGACGCATCCCGCACCGTGTGCCAAGTTATGTAACTGCTTAACATTGTATACCGCCCTCTCTGATGCGCAACCTTCAACTTTATTATTTCCATCGCAGGACGGATAACTTTCTCACTACCATATAAATTATATACTAGTTGCTGAGACTATCTAATAGACATCTTTTCACTGCTCTGTTTCACTGTCCCGAGTGTGTACCGTATCTACCCTGCCTGGAGGAGTCAGCTTGCGGAGCCAACCTGCAGAAACCAGCTGCAGGAATCGCCTGCGGAAATCTCTCCAGCTCCAGAGAACATGTCGACTCGTGCTATGAATATGTTAGCGCCTCAATTTCAGTGACATAGTAGCCTGTTCCGTACCGATGACTACTAGGTATTCAAGTAACTACTATTGTACATCTAATTATTATTTGCATCTTTGGTACTGATGACTAATAGGTACATTCCCGGTCTAAGGACCGCAATTTATAATTTTATTATTATTCTTGTTTACTGTGGTGCTCTCAACTAGCTGCACCGTCTAAATTTATAAGTCTATGGTACTTAGTTACTTAATTTAATTACAATCTACTTATTGCATTGGTTAGTTGTATATGGCAGATAGCCATCCAGTTAATATGTTTTGTTTAAATGTAGAAAACTTTGGACTGCAGTACGCTAGGAGATACTATACAGCAACATTTATATCCGCATCACTTATTCCCGCCATCATCAATTTTACACTGAGGTCGCTGACCGTGCTCTAATTGTTTGAGCCTGGCATGTTACCGACTAAACCTTACTATTCAGCTCGATAGGCTAGGTTAAGGTGGTTAGGGACAATTTCTTCTTCTTCTTTTCGTTTGCTGATCATACCGCCAGTCCTGTAAGTGACTATCGACATGATCATAAGCATTAAGCGCGTGGATCCATGGTTTATTAGAGTGCGCCGTGCGGCCTGGAACCTCCGTCTTCAGCACTCGAGGTTTCTGTCAGGGTTACCTCACCCTTACTTCCTTTAGTGACCTCTTACGACACGCAGAGGATACGGAAGGTGTATTCTAAGCCCCACCTACAGGGTGTGCGGGACAATTTCTTCGTTTAGAGACATGTAATGTATGCCTCTTTTCCAGTTGTTGCGGTAATGTAGCCCCGCACTCTGGAAAGGTTGTGTCAAATTGGCCAATTACCTATAGGGCCTCACATATATTAAGTTATTGTCTCTTTCCACGATCCACCAGCCGTATGGCTTTATAATTGTTTGGATTCCCTGTCAGCACGTTGGTCTGATCCAACCCTGGAAAACTATCAGAGGTTTCCGAGCGGTGATGGTTAAAGTGCTGATTTACACACACTCCCGCCCCCCCCCCCCCCCCCCCCCCCCCCGGTATCTTCGGATACCTGTTAGCTAGATAACCATGCCAATGAAGCAAGCACTGCGAAAACATATAGTTATAATTATGAGATAGTTAGTTTATTTACCGGCCTGCGGTGCATATCTGGGCATATTGGAATTTAACCCTAACGACAGGTCAACTATTAGATCCATAGCACGTGGTGACGGATGAGATGCGGATCTCCAACCAATTCGTTGGAGTGTCTGGATGAAGCATTGGAGCTCATCACGCTCTCACGGGAAGGATGCTCGTGATGGATATCCGTCTCTCTACCTCCACCATAAAAACATGTTAAGTGATTAAACTTGCTTGTGTGAAATGTAGCCATTGTCCAGGTGATGTTTTATGTGGTTGCGGAGCAAGGTAGCCGGATTTTCATCGAATTCGGATGCCTTGTGATGTAACATGTACGCATGCTGTCCTTCGAGGTAGATGCTGTTCCAAAGCGACCCAGAGGAAGCTGAGCGTCTGCACCAATTGGACATCTGTATCTAAAAAGATAGGTAGGAATCCCTGCCACTTGTGGCCAAAGCTAGATTCTGTTTCTAACAACCAAATGGTAGGTTAGACTGTAGCAAAAGGCCCGCATAAATAAAGTGACATCTACCAATACAGTATCTTTGGAGACTACATAAGACGGTGATGTGGGAATTCTTCGGAAATCGCTCATACCGCCTTCACGTAAGCCAGTATGCATCACAATGATTATGGCTTCACTAGGATTTTCAGCATTTAGCATTTTCTGTTGAACAAAAGAATGGCCCTTTTTGCCGACTCCTTTCCTCCACTTTGGCATCGAAGGCATTTTCCTGTGACGGAGGCCCGCGCGAGGCACTTGCCTCTTGCAACAGCGAGAATTCCTGTGATGGAGGCCTGCACGAGGCACCGTCCTCTTGCACCATCATGAAATATTCAGTGAAGGAGGCCCACGCGAGGCACTTTCCTCTCGCAGCAACATGGTTCTCTCTGTGTATGTTAGGGGTAGATTAACTTATATTAAGTTACTCAGTGATCTCATATGTGGATGCTTCTCTTGCGGGGATACCTCTGCGAATTCAAAGATCTGTGTGGTACACCCGGTGACACCATGCAGAAAGGACACCAGCTAGCTCTATTTTGTGTATTATTGTGCGAATTCTACTGTCAAATGATTCACCTTGTTCGTATAGTATTTATTAACATTTCTACTGTTTAATTATAAATTGTTCCATAACTAAATTATTATGGATAGGCATACCGGTGATACTAATAGTTGGAATGAGACCATGTGGTTCAATCTTGGCGGCAATTGTTGCATGGCCCCACTGGAACATCATTGTTCCACCGGCTCTAGAAGTCGATCTTTGTACACCATGGGGAGACGTCCAAGATCTACAGCTAACCAGCCATCCCGGTCATCGTGCACTTGCGGTGCGATGGGTGGATATCTATCGGCAGACCAGCACGTATCCCCGCGAGCTACAGTCCCTTCCTCACTCATCCACCGATTGCACTCACGGAAGCTATTCAAAAGCAAACAGACTACATACAGGATGATACTGCACCAAAAGCAATCCCTCAAACAGTATCATTGGAAACTCTTCCACAAGCACACCGCAAAGTAATATGCAAAGTAATATACAAGTGTGCTTGCCTGTTTAGTGGTGTTTCGACCAGTGCCACCGTAGACACTGGAGCTTCCATCACAGTTTTTAACAAGCGCTTATATGAGAGCATCCCACCTCATAAAAAGCCACCCCCTAGGCCTACAGACATCTGTTTACAAACAGCTACTTGAGCCGATGTTCCTATGGCTGCTACGGTAAACCTCGTAATACAGATAGAGGAAATGCAATTCATACAGTGAGTTGTAATTGCCTCTATTCAAAACGATGCCCTGCTAGGTTCTGATTTCCTCAGTGCCAGCAAAGCTGTCAACCATTGCAGACAACAGAAATTAGACATACACGGCCGACGCATACCCCTTGGACTGGAATCATCACTGTATGACACTTGTGTGGTGATTTTGGCATCTACAGCCACAGTTGAGCCGGGACAAGAGAAAATATTATGGGCCACCGCACCACAGTTAGGAAGCAACACACACACACAGCCATGCTGGAACTCGACCCCAATTATATGATCGCCTCAGAATGCGCAAGTCCCCGGATGATCGTGGACACCACCAACAAGGATCATATACCATTCAGAGTATTCAATGGCACAGCGGACCCAATAATACTAGTACTGGGAGTTCGTTGTGGCCATCTGGTGGATGTGATATCACTGGAGACACCCATACCGCACCTACACCAGCAACAACTTCTGAGGATGATTTACCGGAACATCTGCATGACATTTATTTGTGCGCCACAGTTGGTTTAACACAATCTCACAAACGTGACGTATGACGAATATTACATAAGTATCGCAACAGTTTTTCGGCTGGAGACATGGATCTGGGAGAAACTCACCATGCGACACTCCATCGACAACAGACATAATCAACCCGTTTGACAACCAGTACGACGTCTTCCCATTCACAAGGAAGCAGAGGCACTTAAACAAGTAAATGACATGTTGCAGACAGGCATCGTAGAGCCCTCGGCATCCCGCTGGGCCAGTCCCATTGTACTAGCAGGCAAGAAGGATGGATCTTTGCAGTTTTGCATTGACTACCGCTGCCTTAATGATCTTAGCGTCAAAGACACGTATCCATTACCATGGATCAATCAGTTTTGTACCCGTAACCTAGCTAGTGGGTACTGGCAGGTAGCCATGGATGAGGCTGACCGGGAGAAGACCGCATTCGTATGCAGAGACGGTCTTTTCCAATTCCGCAAGATGCTTATGCAATGCTCCTGGAATGTTTGAACGTCTCATGGAGCAGGTACTCACTACATTACAATGGGAGACGTAATCGTCTTTGGCTCTTCGTTTGAGCAGACCCTGTCCGACTTGGACAAGGTCCTAATGTGTTTTCATACTGCCAACCTCTATTGGACACTGGCGTCAGAAAATGTGGCATGACTGGCGAGTGCATGGAGACCCGTATGAGGCGGGAAAACTGGTTTGGCTTCACGATTTGTGATGGTCTGCAAATGTGCCAAGTAAACTGAATTACCAGTGGAAAGGCCCTGTATGTGGTAGTAGGTAAGAAGTCGGACGTGACCTACCAGATCCGCTTCTCGGATGGCCTGACCGTAGTCACTTCGATCGACTTAAACCTTGTGTTAGTGAAGACCCAGTACCAGAGCTCGGACTGGGTGTTCTACATAACACCGGTATCCAAACAGATGTCTCAATGGAAACATGTATTCCCGACGTTAGTCCCGAGCACTGCGGTGCCAGTTCGACCCCTCTCCTACCAAGCCAGGAGTCCGGCGAACATATGACTAATGCTGAGGACGATGACAAGCTACATACTCGCCCTCTCCATCCTCAGAACGGGTCTACACGATCTGGGAAGTCGTGTCTGAAGACTTTCTCGTTTGTGCTGTCCAAGGGAAAGGACGGAAAAGTTGTTCCGCGGACCTCTTCCCATTCCCACCCACTTCATGCTATTACCCCAATTATAGAGTTACCACAGGAAGAAGTGAAGGCTGCCCCGGGCCATGCTTCTTGCGAGGTGGAACAAATATTAAATAGCCTGAAAGTGAAGAGGCTTGATGAGGCCTTTGCCTGTTGCAGAGAACAGGAAAACCACACAACTCGGTGCAGTCCCATTCCAAGTCTCAAAACCATGAGACCACCCCCGACTCCAAATTGCACCCCATCCATTGGCAACACCACCCCCATTCTAAGTCGCGTCCCTAATCTCCGCGCCGAGTTCGGACATCATACGTCCTGTCCATTTCACACTTCATTTGTCGTCTGTTGACTTTCAATCTTCAGATATGAGAGAATCAGCTGTTTCAGAGGAGGTGGCATCCCACACCGCAGTCACCCCCACCCACCCACCCCCACCCCCATGATTGGTGGTGGGCAGGGAAGCAGCCTGTTCAGTAGACTCGCGGCTCGAATATTCCCAGTACTTAAAAACTATGACAGAGTACCAACCGTCATGTAATGGGAGATGTCCATCCCCATCCAAAGGGCACCCCGACCACAACTGCCCTACCAAGCCCCCCCCCCCCCAACCCCGTGAGCAGTCAGAACATCACACCAAGACACAGGAAGCCACGGCCATACAGAACACACTTGCCCTCAAGGCTGTATACGTCAATTCTTCATCGAGTGAACACTACATACATACATGATTATATAAAAGGTATAACGGAGACCACCAACAACATGAATAGCACGCACCTAACTTTTATAACAGAAAAAGTTAGACACCTTTTTCCACAACAATCCCCACCGCACAAATGCATGTTCATGAGCCACTGCAACCCGACTTTCCGCAACAGCAACAGAATCGTTCATGTCGCAACTCGCAATCCAAATTCTGCTGTTTTTCTTATTATTATCATTTCATGTAATAATTTGCCAGGAAAGTATTATGAAGAGATAGGAAAGCTTGACAGCTTGAAAGAATTGGCACCTGCGAACATCGGCAAGAAATATCCGTGTACTTCAACTCCGTACCACAGATTTCGGACTTGATACTTCATGTCAATCATGACCATCTACTTCTGAGAGCATACTGTGCGGACTGCAAATACTTATATTCCGCCACGCGGTGTTATCTTTTAAACATCGTGTGTTGGTCGTAACTTTAAAACCTGGTGAACAGAGTGAGGATATAGAAGTCTTCGATCTACGCTTCCCACTTACCTAACCACCACGAGAGAAACCATTGAAAGGTGCAGGCTCATGACTCGATTTCTTGCATTCTGAGCTTCTTATGATTATGTATAAATGTTAGAGCAATGTTAATCGAAGATTCTTTGATCAATTGAACCTATTCCCAATTCACAATATGAGCAAGCGGGCGGGCGGGTTGTTGTGTCAGATGCACACGTTGAGTGTGCGTGCATTCGTGCATGTGTCTGGACAGGTTGCCTTGAAAATATTTAATTAGACCTTAGTTCCTAATTATGTTTGCAATCAGCGGGATTCAGAGGAAAAGTGTTTTTTGTAAAAACTAGGTTATCCTGGACAAATCTACCAATCATTTTGAACATGTGAACAAGGTTTGTTCAGCTCTTGCCTTAGATGAAGACCATGAGGTTTCTTGAGTTTCATGTCGGGTGGGATTGGAGAAGTTCATACTCATATAAATAGCACAGCATTAAAAAATCCAAGAACATGATATTTATTACTTTGAGATATAATTTGTACATTCTTTCCAGTGCGTGTGCGTGCGTGCGTGCGTGCGTGCGTGCGTGCGTGCACTGCCAGAGCTGTGCTGGAGTCAGGGTACAATAGGCGTAAAAAGCCTAGGATTGAATCATGGCAGGTGCATCCACAGATAGTCCCATATGAATCGTCAGTGTGTCAGTATATCAGACATGTGAAAGCTGGTGGGCCAAACCGTGACTTTTTATTCTTGGCGCGGTGGTCCAGTGGAAAGATGTCTGGTTGCTGATGCTATGCGGAGTTGCAGAATGGCGGTTCGATCCCCCGACCGGGAGATGGTGATCAACAAATTAAACTAATGGGTGCATGACTGTCGGCTAAGTTAGCACATAGAAATTGAAGCCGCACGTTGCCAGTGCGCCAATAAAATAAAAATACATATACTGCCAGAGCCGTGCTGGAGCCCGAGTACAATAGGCGTAAAAAGCCTAGGATTGAATCGTGGCATTCAGTAAGTGCGTCAATAAAATAAAAATACATACATACATACATATATATGTGTGGGGGTGGGGTGGGGTGTGGGTTTGGGGTTGGCAATAAATCTTAAACACATTCCTCAAATACACCACCGACATTGCACTTCGACCATGTGTATACAAATTATCTCTACCGTTGCATCTGCTTCACACGTCAATTTAGAATTTTAAGTTTAAGAGTTGCTGTTAATTCTAATATCCCTTAGTGGTTCCACATTGCTGCACCAAGCCGCCCATCATCGCACATATATTCTATTCTAACCACTAAGCAAGGCATTAACAGAGTGTGGCCCAGTATCACTTCAAAAATTCAAATAGCCTATGCTTATTTATTACCACTCAGTAATGTCTCATGGCCATATGCTCTTATTTGATTGGTTAAGATCAGTGATGTATGATCTGGTATTTCCCTCACGTGAGGGCAATACTACACAGTATCCCCCGCGCGAACATCGTGTTTTCATCTTAATGCGCAGATTAATTATGACGTAACAATAGCCACTGACGAAGGTCATGACGTCATAAGTGTTGATGCATTCTGAAAATGACGTCATAGTGTTGAAAATTGGCAATATTTCATATAAGATAAAATTCTCTCTCTCTCTCTCTCTCTTAATCTCTCGCTGACGTCTGAGGGGTAATAAATTCGTTACACCAGTGTTTTGACGGGGGTTACAGGCTGTTATCACACATGCAAACAAATATATTTCCCTTGCTGCGCTCTGTAAATACAACGTTTGCGTGTGTGTGGTAACAGCCTGTACCCCCGCCAAAACACTGGTGTAACTAATAGTATCTTGCCTTAACTTAAGATGTAAGATACATGAAACGTTTACAGAAAAAAGATCAAAATGTCACATGTAACTACCACTACATAAATAACGTTTGCAGTGATGATTTGATTCAGTCTAGAAGCACTCCCATATGTTACTTTATGGATTTGTGTTAATGCCAAAACCACCGAACTTTAATACAACTACTCAGTCTGCTCTGAATATTCTAAAAACCTTGTTTAAAGTTCTAAAGTAAAGTTTACTCATTCTTCGAAAAGAAACAGGTAAAGGGCACAGCTGTTCCCCCCCCCCCTGCCCCCCCCTGCCCCCCCCTGCCCAAAGGGCAACAGGGGCAGCTGCCCCATGCTTCCAGCGTCCCTGCGCAGTAACCACACTGGCAGCACACACCACCACAACAACATCCGCATCCGTGATTGGACAGCCAATTGCGGTAGTGATAGCCACTCCTGTGACAATTCATGATCCAGTGTTACAGGACATTTCGGACAGTTCTATATCTCCTCTCAGTTTAGCTATCAGCGAGGGGATAAGTCTCACGGAAACCACCATCATCACTTCCGCGCCACATGCCAGCACTCCGACATCCACGTGCAGCACCATCGTACTAGTAGATCCTGCCATCCGAAACGCTACCACGCCGGACAGACCGTACTTGGGTAAACGTCGCTTAGCTCACCAACCCAAGATCCGAGCGGTGCCTAGAACATCCGTGAGTAGACTTATTCAGGCTGTAAAAATTAGAAAACTTTCCCCACCCACTGAAGCAACATCGCAGCGCAGCATTTCCGCGACACCCAGCAGACCATGCGAAAGCACCACTACCACCACAGCCACGAAAAGACAGTGATGACAGCAACCTCGGAATCAGCCACCATCAGGACTCCACACGTAATCGTCACCACCACAACAAGTGCATTAACCAACTTATCCGCAACTTCATCACACCTGAGCACAGAGAACATTAACATAGACAATGTAATATCAGCACCAGTAAATCACCCTCCACGACCGTCATGTTCGGATCGCGGAACTCAGACTCGCTGGGGCAACTTTTCAGCAGACACTTGTGGCCATTATTGTCGTGGATACAGCAGAATATTTGACTAGGTGTGCAGAAAAAGGAACTATTATATTTTTATTTTTGAAATATTTTTCTTCTTATTATATGTTTTTAAAATTGAAACCCCGTCCCTTGGCTGACTACGGTCATCCTACACAGTTACGCAAATTACTGCATAGCTGTGTCTCGGCAAAATAATCACTGCGGATTCCTGTGCTGTAAACACACCGTGAATGGTGTAAGTACACAGCACACTGCAGTGAATATAACTTGTATTCCCGTCATGCCATCCCAGCTATTGCTGGGGCTGCCTGATGAACCAGTCTTTATTATTATATACTATTTTTCTTATTATTTTTCTTCTCGCATTAGTATGACGAGACGGATTTGGGATGGCGAAAGCCATCCGTGTGGACCCACCAAAACTGGTCGCACTGTATGCATGCCCTCATATAATTGGCATGCATACATAATTACTGTATTCATCATCCTGTGATATGTAAAAAATATATATACATATATACACTGTATTTCTATAACTGTTGTCATATATATATATATATATATATATATATATATATATTTATATATATATATATATATATATATATATATATATATATATATATATATATATATATATATATATCTTAATTTGAGTACGTTGGAACTTGGGCGTTATCAGCAGAAATTTAATTATCCGTCACCAAGAGAACACCCATGCGAGCTATTGTTTAGTCGAATCATGATAATAAACAAAATAAAAGAGCATGCACAGCAATACCAAAAAAAAAAGAAAAGGCCTGGAGAAATCAAAACCAAAGTATGCCTCCCTCCCAAACTCTTTCGCTCCTCTATGTGCTCTTCTCTGATAAACTACGCGTCTCTCATGTCACTACTCTCAGCTACACGCCTACTCGAGAAGTCTATAATTATCACCTAGCGTGCTCCCATGCTTTCGATCTGCGATGCAGTATGATTTGCCACGGGTGTCAAACTAGGAGGGGGTGGTGTAGCGCAGATCAGCCAGATGGGTACGAGCCATCCCAGCTCAGCTGGGTACGGGATGACCTTTCTGGGTATGTTCCAAGCACGCCCCCCTTAGTAGGATAGTATGCGTGTATAAAGACATATGAGAGAGGGTTTCTGTAAAACGTCTAAGTCCGTAAGATCGCATAGCATGCATGCGCACGTGTCAGAGCTTCCCTGACAACACATGTCAGCATTGGGAGAGAATGCATACTAAAGTGTACCGGGTTGGTACACGTAATCCCTTTAAATTTAACTGGTCTCGTGATTCTTGGTACGTATCAGAACCGTAATGAGACGAGGATTCCAAAACCGTTTACCTTTTTAAAATCGGATCAGAAATGGCCGAGTTATCCTAATTTAGCCCATTGAAATTATTTTCAAAATATTACTGGGACATCGTAAACGCGTGTATGTACTAAATGAATGGGGAAGATGCTTATCACGTGATAGCATCCTCGCCCTTTCTATTTGCAGGCTGATCGGCTACAGATCGCCCACTGATTGGCTGAGGGTCCTGTCCCTGACGTCATGAGTAGTATAAAAGAAGAGAGAACACTTCGGCGAGAGAGAACAAGTGGTAGGTTGTGTGGCCAGAGCAGTGCAAGACGTGAGCAACTGCTTACTGACTGTGGCTCCCTATTAGCCGCAGCAGTGCCTCTCGGATTTCCGTTCTTAGTCTCTGGCCCACAATCGGAGCATCTGCATCTAAGTTTTTGTAAGCCCTCGGATGGCCATTCGGGGGCAACTAATTAAATAGAAGAGTCCCTCACTACCAACACTTCAGAGAAGACTTCTTGCGGATGGGCCTCGTGGCCCCAATGTAATTTCTCCAGTATGTAGACCAAGTGGTTAATCTTGGTGGACAACTCGTCAGATCTTCCGAACCATGCAAAAGTGGCGCTCAAACTTCTGCGCAGTATGTCGTGTGTTAATTAGCTTTTAGGCCGCAGTCTGGCGGGACTCTGCCTGGTATGCCTCAAGAGCTATGTGGTGTACCATGTACAGTGTACCCAGGAATGTACATGCATTGTTTAATTATTAACTACAACTGTAGCCCTTCATGTTATGGGCAATTTCAAACTTCCATTACTGGATGGACATATTCAACAATCTGCTTAATTAAATATATTAGCTATTATGACTATCAAGTAGACATCCGATTACAGTCGTTCTTCTTCACAGTCCTTGAGAGTAATCCGCATCAACAGTTCGCCTGCGGAGATTTCCCAGCAACTTCAGAATGATGCCATCTCACGTCCCCCATCTGTGACGCAGCATCTACAGTGATTTATGAACTCTTTCCGTACAGATGACTAATAGGTACTCATTTAGCTATTGTATTCATTCATTTCTTTACAGGTACTGATGACCAATAGGTACCGACCAGTCGTCTGAGACCGCATTTTATAATTTATATCTTTTACTGTAAATATTATCCTTATTTTTGTGCTCATGACTATCAAGCACCTCTTCGGTCCTATAACCTGGTTTATTCTCAATATTGTGATAGTTAGTTATATATGACAGCAGCCATCCTAGTTACTTGTTTTGTTTATTTTATATAAAACACTATGACCGCAGTACACTAGGCTATAGTACACAGCAACAATATATCTGCATCACTTCCCCCCCCCCCCCCCCCCGCATCAATTTTACACCGAGGTAGCTGTTCATGTTCTCATTGTGCGAACCTGACATGTGATCGACTAAACCTGGCTATTTTAGCTCGATAGGATACGTTTAAAAGTAGTAAGGGACAACCACTCCTTAGGAGACATTTGTGTACGCCTCTTTTCCGGATGTAGTGGATATGTAACACTGCACACGGGCTAGATTGTGTAAAATTGGCTGGATACCTTAGGGCCTCTTATTATATAATGGTTTATGTTAAACTACATAAGTGACCTCGTTAGGATGCTCCCTTGCAGGGATACCTCACGGATATATACGGATCAGTAAGGTACCTCTGGCGAATACATGTTAGCAGGACACCAACTTAGTTCGATGTACTGAACATTTTCTCTCTCGTGTCAACAAACGAGTACCATTGTTTGTGTAGTATATATTTCTTTTAATTATCATGTCTGGGCTCCTAATTTGAGTTATGGACCATCATACCAGTGGGACTAATAGTTGGAACGAGACAGAGAGGTTCAATCTCGGCGGCAATGGTCGCATGGCTCCACTGGAACGTTATCATTCCACTGGTTCTAGAAGTCGGTCTTTGTACTTTTCGGAGATTCACGATATGGGATCTGTAACCATGCGAACCGTAGCTAACCAACCCTCCCGCGCATCCTGTACATGTGGTGCAATGGAGCGGAGCAGTAGGCCGGACCAGCGTGTACCCCCGTGAGCTACTCAACACGCAGTCAAGCAATCTGGCAAGCATAACTGTTGCCATATCTCAAGAGTCATTCAAAATTTTTTATGTCTGGTAGGACACATCCCTGTTGCAATTCTGTCCAAAACCTTAGGGTTCTACTAAAAGCTGATGGCCTTTCTAGTTGAAATGCCTATGATCCAGGTGGGCGATACAGGTCACTCTTGTTTTAGCTGTGACCATACATTGTCCCATTGGTAAATGGTATCTGTTGGTACACTTGGACCCACCCCACACCCCGCACGACAGGTTTTCATATTTCCGGCCAAATTGTTTTTCAGGGACTCTTGACTCATTGAGCTTTAATGTAAATGCCACTTGATCTTAGTCAGTGGCAGGGATGATTGTCATATTTGTCAATAATGTCAATGACCCTTGCCCCATTTATCTGTGACAAAGTTACGCTTGCCACATTGACCAAGGGTGCTTGATCTATTCATCAATCATATCTGTAACACTTGCCTTATTGGTCAATAATGTCAGAAACCTGTGTTCTTGTTGGTGAGATGGGAGTCCTTATGGCTTGATTGCACCTTTTTGCTTCTTTGCAGCTACGGCTTCCAGGCAAGTTAGTTGAAAATATTTACGTCTATAGTTTCACAGCATTAATACATGGTATATGATCTTATAGGATCTATGAATTGTTTAAGATTAAGTCTGTATTTTGTTATATTGTTTGTTTGTTTTTTTTGTTTTTTTTTAAATATGTTCTTTTCATAAAGTTCTGTAAACTGTGCCATGCTGATTAGCCATAATGGCATAAAAAGCAATGAAGTATTAGATGTTGGTCAGTGACATCAGCTCTACTTACTCCATTGGTAAATTGTGTTAATGATACATGACTCATTGCTCAATACGTCCAAGGGTGGGCCCATTGACCAGTGACATCAGTTACGCATGTCCCATTGGCAAATGGTGCTTATCCCATTGGTTAATAGTGTTAGTAATACTTGCGTTGTGAGTTATTAGTTTTAAGGATGATTGTATCATTGTAGCTATTGCAGCGCACCAGGCAAAGTTCACCCAGACTGGTCGAAAGTTAATTGTCACACACGACATGCAGTGCGGAAGTTGAAGTCCACTTTAGTAGTAGTGTCGGAATTAAAATTATACCACCTCCCTCAACTGGCCGCTGTTCGGCGATCCATGGCCATGGAAGGCCGTGGCGAATATAAAACTCCCGTGCAGACCCCACTGTCCGGGAGAAACTCCTCAGGATACCGGCCAGTGGCCGGCCTCTCTCTATTCTGACCAGTATCCTGAGGAGGTTGTTCTATCTGTGGGCCACATTTCTACCTATCCTACCTATGTACCTATCCTACCTATCCTACCCCACCTATCTCCTACCCCACCCTGTTGCTATTCCAGCTGGCTGGTGTGTGTGTGTGTCTGTGGTGCTTTGACCCCGCACTGGGGAGTGTCACGGTGGGTCTTTTACCCCGGCCCTAGTGTCTTACCTAGTTTCGAAATTTCAGATAAGTTCTAGCGAGGTCTTTTGAGCAGATTTGAACCCCAGTCTGCAGCCTGGGAATCCTATGCAATTCAATCGTCTATCGATTGACCCACCGCAACACCACTAAAATCTTGCCTCTTAGTAATCTTATCTCTGAGCGTAGTTAAAAAATTGGTGTTACTGCGTTATCTCGAAGTGACGTCAAGATCTAGAGGGACTGATAAGCGCAGCAATACAGCAATGAGAACACACAACTTATCAGCTATAATTACTAATGCATACATGGCCGAGGTAGTTAATGCGGTGGATCCTTGTTTTGTGTTTATTAGCAAAATTTAAAATCACAGGTTCAAGTCTCACTATTAGCATGTGTGGATAACTCGGCCATTTCTGGTCCGATTTTAAAATGGTAAACAGTTTTGAAATTCTCGCTTCATTCCGGTCCTAATCGGTGCCAAGAACGACGATAATGAAGTGTGTTCTCGGTACAATATAAGCATACATTCTCTCACAATACTGACACGTGGATCTGACGCGTGCACATGCGTGCTACACGTTCTTACAGACTTAGCCATGCCTCTCTCTCATAGGGCTTTATACATGTGCACGTACTATCCTATCCAGGGGGCATACATGCGCACCGCCCATTTATAGACAGGCACCCACAGGGATATACACCCCCACAGGTACCGATCGCCAGCACCACACATAATAGGGTCTGAACGCCCACTTAGAGACAGGCATCCACAGGGATATACACCACCTACAGGTACTGATCGCCACACATAATAGGGTCTGAACACCCAGAGAGGCATCCACAGGGTTATACACCACCCACAGTACTGATCGCCACACATAATAGGGTCTGAACACCCATTTAGAGACAGGCATCCACAGGGATATACACCACCCATAATAGGGTCGGAACGCCCAGACAGGCATCCACCCACAGGTACTGATCGCCACACATAATAGGGTCTGACCCCCAATTTAGAGACAGGCATCCACACACAGGTACTGATCACCAGCACAACACATAATAGGTCTGAACGCCCAGACAGCCATCCACAGGTACTGATCGCCACACATAATAGGGTCTGAACGCCCATTTAGAGACAGGCATCCACAGGGATATACACCATGAGTACTGTTCCACAGATTCGCGCTATTGCAAAGCAATTCGGCCTTAGAGGCCAACAAGAAAGCCGACCTACTCCAGATGATCGACCAGATCCGTGCCGAGGAGTGGCAGAAGCGACTCTCCCGAGCAATGGATACGGGAAGGTTTCGAGCGCTTACCGAGGATCCTTGGAATCCCCACAAGAAAGCGCAGTGGATACGTGAGCTTAGTCAGTTGGACGAGGAGGTGACTGCTAGCTTGCAAGCCAAGGCTGTAGCGAGGTGGATGGAGGCCCATTCACTGGAGCACTTAACTCTCCAACGAAGGCCCCCCCCCCCCGCACCCTATGCAGGCATCCACAGGGATATACACCATGAGTACTGTTGCACAGCTTCGCGCTATTGCAAAGCAATTCCGCCTTAGAGTCTACTCTAAGGCCCAGAAAGCCGATCTGTTCCAGATGATCGGACAGGTCCATGCCGAGGAGTGGCAGAAGCGACTCTCCCGAGCAATGAATATGGGAAGGATTCCAGCGCTTACAAAAGAGGATCCTTGGAATCCCCACAAGAAAGCGCAGCGGATACGTGAGCATCGTCAGATGGACGAAGAGGTGACTGCTAGCTTGCGAGCCAAGACTGTAGCAAGGCGGATGGAGGCCCATTCACTTGAGCGTTTAACTCTCAAATGCAGGATCGTTAAGCAATGCCGAGGTCTGAGCCCAGCCCGGAGCATAAGGGGACCGAGGTCTGAACCCTTAGCCCGGAGCATGAGGCGAGAAGGCGAACATATTCTCGACCAGCCTCTCAGTGAAAGGGAGACAGAGGATAGAGGACGCCGGTCAGTACGATGGACATTCTTCAGAGGTCTAGAAGGAGACCTCACAGGCCAGGTCATGCAAAAGATCCAGCAGACTGTCAAGAATGTCTTCTACCCCCGCTATACCCATACCTATCGCATCCGTCACATTGAAGACGGTAGGGTGATGCTCTTCCACAAGAATTCACCAGGGAGCCCGTGGCTGAACACGATAGGAGCAGCTCAGGACTGGGTGGCAGCAAGAGAGCAAACCCGCCTCGACACAGACAATATCGATCGACCCAACACCAAGTGGGCTTTCGTTCGATCAATCAACATTGAGGTCAGGGCTGCCATCGACCGCCAACCTCTGCTTGGGACAGGCCCCCCCCCCCTCCCAGACTAGCTATGACAGAAGAAGAGTATGACTGCCCTCGACACCTACAGGGGCAACATGTGTCTCTGGGGATGTCTAGCAGTCCACCGAGGAGCGAGAGCTGATAGAAGTACAGCTCCTGCATGAGAGCTTGCCACACAGTTCTACGGCAAGACAGTACCTGATGTCCGCAAGGCCTCGCTGGATCAGCTGGACAAGGTAGAGTTCTTCGCCAAGATCGGGATTCGTGTGTATGAACCAACCAAAGAGGGCACCTGGCACATGATCAGGCAATCGGCTCACTACCGTGACACCATGGCCATCGGAGTGTGGGACAACCATGCCTTCTACATCAAGAACATCTCCAAGCTGGCACATGCACTAGTCTGCAGTCACTGTCAGCAGAGGTTTACACAGGCATGCAATCTTCAATGCCACGCTGATAACTGTACAGGCGGAAAAACAAAAACGTGTGTCCTGGCGAGAAGGTTGAGGCGCCACAGTCTGCGTATGAGAAAGCCTTCTATCCACCCCAACCATCCAGTTCAGCGGCTACTCGTTGGATCGAGTATGAGTCGAGAAACACAGGCGTACACATACACCATGTAGAGTGTGGGCACGGTCGCGAGCGTTGGATCGAGGGCGCTCCCGTAGATGGTTATGATCCGACGACCAACACCGTTTACCAGTTCCATGGCTGTCACTGGCATGGGTGTCCACAACACCAGCGAGATGAGGATTCCGAACAAAGATACCGCAAGACAGTCCTGAGAGAGAATAAGCTGAGAGCCTTTGGATACACACTTGTGGTACAGTGGGATTGCTGTATAAAACGCTGCCCAAGCGTCCCTAAACGAGTTCGGACTGTCCCATACCCACACTTCATAGTTTACGACTTCGAAGCACTCCTAGATGGTATCAAGACTCATCCTACGGAGACTCTCACAATTGAGAGTACTCATATACCTATCTCTGCTCCTTAGAGGCTGCCACGAGTGAGCCCACTCGCCTCTGCAATCCTGACCCCAAAGATCAGAGAGTTCATGCTGGAGATCCAACGGCGAGCATCTCTAATCCGGACAAGGGTTAGGGCACAGTACATATCGCCAGACCTGGACAAGCTCGCAAACAACAGCAGCGACTGATCAACGAGTGGTGTGACCAAGTGCCTGTAATGGGGTTCAACTCTAGGCGGTATGACCTGAACCTCATCAAGAAGTACTTTGTCGATGAGCTGACTGACAGTACAGGTACAGTAAAAGTCGCCAAGAAGGCTAGTCAGACCATGTTCCTCATAACACCTCTACGGTTTCTCGATGTGCTGAACTACCTCGGCCCAGGAGTCTCGTACGAGGTATGGGTCAAAGCTTATGGGTGTACACAGCAGAAGAGCTGGCTCACGTATGAATGGTTTGACACACATGAGAAGCTCAACTATCCAGGGCTTCCTGACTACTCAGCATGGACATCTAAGCTCAAGGGTGGTTACCTCTTGACGCGTACAGAGTGGGAACAGTGTAACCAGACATTCAGCGAGCATTTGCTCACTGGCTGCGATACTACAACAACCTGGACGTCAGTCTATTCAACGATGCCCTAGAGTGGATGCGGGAGTTCTACACAGAATGAGAACTAGACATCGTCAAAGTTGCAGTGTCTCTCCCAGGTGTGTCACTGCAGTACCTCCTACGTGGCTCAGTGTACACCCGGAGGAACAGCCTATCCTGCATGGCAGCCAGATTCACGTGTGTGTTCTCGAGGAGGGTTAAGAGTGGAACTGCCACGGGCTTCTCGACACCTGCCCGTAGTTCGAATTCTGTGACCCCCTCATTGCACCCCACAGCGTAGTACCCATTTCCCTTCACATATCAGGTTGGGCCACGAGCCAGCGGACCTAGGACTCGGTACTCTTCGTTCACATAGGTGGTGTCCACGGTGCTGTTGCTCTGTACGATCTCCCACTGTACAGAACCTACGGGAGCTCTACCATCTGTTCTATTGTGCTCTGAAGCTTGAACTCGCGTGTCATGCTCTTGATCTCATGGATCTATGCCGAGATTGCAAAGTCAATGTACTCCCATCAGTGGACAACGGGTTCTCATCATGTATACTGGGTCAAATGACCATCACGCAGTCCTTCTGAGGATCAGTGCAGTGCGATGTCGCGGGTTCAATGGCCCCATCTGGATGTTGCACACTGCAGCAAGTTTAAGGTCTGGGTATATAGATGTTTTAAACAGCTGCCATGTTTGGTACAGTTCTCCAGCAGATTGTCCATAGGCAGAAGGACAAGTCGGCATGACAGCCACTGCGTGCACTGTCCCACTGTGACAGGGTTCGAGGACTGCTTCGTGACATCAAAATTATCCACGAGCGAGCCAAGGTCACAACTCTATCTGATGCAGAGATACTGGCCTCCATAGAGGAAGAAGCGCCAGCTCGTAGTACAAAAGAACTCCTGACTCGGATACTCCACTGGAAGTTTGACAGCACCCATGGCAAGGTACTACCCAACCTACCTGTGGCCCCAACCAACAGTCCTGTTATTCTAGCTCTCCAAAGGCTGAGGGTCGGCCCAAAGATCTACTAACGGTCGGGAGGTGGGCTGCCGTATTTAGACTCCATAGCCAGGAAGAGCGAGAGATGCTGGATAGCCTCCAGTCTGGAGCAAATAACTACTTCACAGAGGAGGTCAGTGCCGCTGTAGCAGAGAGCCACAACACCGGTCATGTAGAAGGTACTCAGGACGGGTTCACTGTTGGCCACAAGGAGGCTGTTGAGCACATCTTCAACGAAAGAGGTCGCAGGAGATTGGCCAGTAATCTGCCAGCATTTCTGAAATTCCCAGATAACTACCAGGACTACCTCATCAAATCCGCTCACAAATCAGATGCTCATCGCGCCTGGACAAAGTGGATCTTCCGTAAGAAGTTCCATAAGAAGAGAGTCCTAGACACGGACCC
>JAVVLW010002267.1:0-19000 GCA_034401795.1 Chaetoderma sp. LZ-2023a | reverse complement strand
TACTTAGAATGATATAAGCGTTAGGGATAACATTAAGAATTAAACTCTACATGGTATTCCAGTTTCATGACCGTTGTCGTAATGGATTTGTTGATCATAAACTTTAAAAGCACATCAAATGGCACTATATACCACTGGTTCGAAGCGAACCAATTCGGTACTTATTGTTGCACAATATTACGGGATTCCCTCTATGCCTCATGTGGCACTTCCAAAACTGCGTAGGATGTTGATAGGAATAAATCTAATTGGTCACCTGAAGTTGTATTAAAGGCTATGATTAGTCTATACAATGCCATGAAGTGTGCCGAGTTATTTGTCAGATAATCAAAGGAAGTTGATAGATGCTTAGAAATAATTGGATATATATATATATAAAGCTGTTGTCTGACATGAGAGAGCATGCAATAACATTATTTATAGTGAAGAGCTTGATCCAGCTGTTGTTGTCCTCGTCGTCGTCGTCGTCGTCGTCGTCGTTGTAGTTGTTGTTAATTTGGACTTTTTGAGTAGGAAACTTAGAATAGCAAACTCTATGTACATTCTGTAAAAGTATTATTTAATTGACACCTCTGCTTTGAAATTCTTTCATAGTATTAGTTTAATAAAGAATATATAATCAAGTGGTTAAGCTATCTTTTGAGTATCACCGTCAAAGAAAAGTAACGCTCCTATTGCTTGGAATAGCATAGCCAGATATAATAAAATAGACAGGCCTTGTAGTCACAATAAATGTTCTTCATCAATATCAGATGAAGAAGTCGCGCCATCCACCTCATTATTAACCACAAAAGACAAGCACAGTCACATCTACACCTAAATGTTTGCTTGCAGTAGCGACCCATTATTATTATTATTATTATCATCATCATCAGTTAGAGTTGATTATATCCCCTTTTTGTGAAGAAAAGAACGCTGGAAAAGTTATCGTGAGAGTGGATATTTCTGAACCGGGCTCGCCAGATTGATTATGCTTTTTAAATATCAATGCATTGGCTTTACGTTCTTTTTCATTTTCATTTTACTTCTACTGTTTTGATTGCAACCACTCTTTAACAGTCGCATAAGAAGGTGTGACCTCAAGAAAGCGGGACTCGGTACACTCAAGTCAAGAATGGATCTAAGGAAGCTAAGGATTTCGGCTGAGGACAAGACACGGTGCGCAAAAGCGAAGAAGGCCTGATTGCAGCCGCAGAATACAGTAATCACACATACATAAGGTGTGTTGGACAGAATCCTCTTCACTCGTGGTAAAGCTTTGAAAGAGCGACGTACCTTTAATCTTTGATTCTGTCACTTCGAGACAGAGCATTAGGCGTAGATGAAGTTGATTTCCATTGTTACTGCAGTGTGTGTGTGTGTGTGTGTGTGTGCGTGCGTGCGTGCGTGCGTGCGTGCGTGCGTGCGTGCGTGCGTGCGTGCGTGCGTGCGTGCGTGCGTGCGTGCGTGCGTGCGTGCGTGCGTGCGTGCGTGTGTGTGTTGATATGATTCTCTTCAGAATTAGCTTGTTTCAGTAATGATCTGATCTGATCTGATGGAGAGTTGCTCCATTTTCTTGTCCAATATATTCGGAGACATATTGCTTCGTATTCTAATCCAACTCTGTCTGAATTTCGTGAAGATTTTCTTTTAGAATAAACCATTTACTGTCCGAAAGGTACATACTGCGTATGCTTGGTCTGTCAAGGATCTTGTTTGGTAGCTTGGAAAATATTTGCAGATCAACACATGAATATTTTGTAGTAATATTTACTTTGCAATCATGCTCGAGTTCACAGAAATACACGACGAATCAGGTTGATGTGCACGTTGGGCAATATCTTCCAAGACTGGAATCATTTCACAAAACTTTCCAAATCACTGGGGATTCAGATATAGTCTTCGTTTTGTACCAACACGATAACAAGAATATCTACAAATTGGTCTCCCTTAATTTTCATTACTCATACTTAAAATCCACAACCTAAATCAACAGGTACAGAGAAACCAATAAAATATGCAGCAATACCGAGCATGGCTGTGCTCGAATCAGCCATCTTTTATATGTTTTAAAAGTGAAAAATTACCAATCAGATCATGTGTCTATCATTTACGCCAATCAGATCGCACGTCCATTGCTATAGAGAAGAATTCATTTTTTTTTTTTAAATCTAGCTATAAATCTATTGCTTCTGCCAATCAGATCATATGTCTATCGCTATTGGGCATAATCAATATTCTTGTAACAGCTGGCTATAATTTATATGCATCTATTGCTATAGCCCATTAGCGATAATTGTCGTCTATCAATTCAGCCAACCAGATATACATTATGGATACGTCATTGGATTTAACAAATCAGATTTACTCAATTTGCAAGAGGAAACAATGAAAATTGGTATTTTTGTACATTTTCTAATATCTTAGGTAGCCATGTTTAAAATGGATGATTGGAAATGCATTTTTACTGTTTTACCATGCACTCTGCTATGTCTTGCTCATCAATATCACTAGCCACTGGGGGAGCTGGACGGACTCTGTCATTGGTCCTACCATGGTTGGTGGGAGGTGCATGTCTTAGATGCCCATATATGGAGTGGGCAGAAAGGGACATGTCTTGGTGGACATATTTGTGCACCCCGAAAACCATGTGACTGTTGGACCAATGAAAAAGTGTGTCTATCATAAATCCTAACAACTTGAAAAATAATTGAGTGCCACAATCTGACAAATATAAAGGGGCTATATTCATTTATCTCCTAGAATGGTGTTGCTATGGCAAGTCACAAAACGTCCTTTCTAAAATAGCCAAAAATGCATTTATGGATACTGAAGAATGAAATTAACATAACATCGCATTTAAATTAAGTAGATTGATTATCGATCACTCAAACTGAGTGTATCTGTGCCTTCTAATTACCAGACAATTAATCAGTGTCTATCAATTAATGACTGTCACTATCCGATGTGACGTATTTGATACCTGAGTGACAGGTCGGATCACGATATTAGCAGACTATTGTGTATGTTTTACAAGAACACAAATTTAGACATTGGCATTGTTTCTGAATAACCTTAAATTCGTTTGTTGTTCGTGGTCAGAGGAATGCAGATGATTGTGAAGAGGTGCTGTTCCTGATGCTAAAAGATGTCTATGGAGAATTTTAAAAAAAGCAGTCAAGTATTGACGTCATAATCAACCACTTCCAGTGTACACAATCCACAATCACAATCAGTGGTGGTGGTGGTGGTGGTGGTGGTGGTGGTGGTGGTGGTGGTCGAAAATGGACAGAAAACAATAATGCAGTGAGCTGAGCAGCTCAATCCCATATCCTAAGGGGTGGCCAGAGAAATATGAAAATGTACCATTCCACGTTTATCCATCCATCATATTGACGTCATATGACGTCATAATCAACTACGTGACGTGTATGATGACCTCATAATCATGACATCATGAATGACACAATATAGTCCTCTTTAACGCTTAATAGTTCGTTGTACGAATTGTATGTCTTTACCATTTAATAAACGTTCTGTTGAATGTTTTGAAACTAATTTGACTGGACGCATATTTTGAAACTAATTTGACTGGACGCTGTTGCTGCTTATGACGCCGTTGCTGCTATAGGCAACAACAGCGCCCAGCCAAATTAGTTTCAAAATATTTAACAGCTTATCTGTATAGTTTTCTGCAAATTGCTAGTCAAGGAGTTCAGAGATCGATCGATCCCAACACGAGCGAGGTATGGGTGGAGCTTAGCTAGTGATGGGCGTCGTATACCTACATAGTTCACTACAATATCTTTTTCTACGCATTGTCATTGGTTGTGTGACGTCAGATAACGAATGTTGATTGATAGATGCATTGATTGCGTTATACTAATGGTACGTTGGATCGCTTTCGCATCGTCTTGTCCACGCAATATAGCGACCTGCCTAAAGACTTAAAGTAAGGAAAATGTGGCACAAGGGCCTATGACGCTCACCGGGGCCATTAGCATTTGAACCATTTACATTTAAATAGACATGGTGGATAGTTTTCGGAAAATCCAAGATGGCCACCAAAAAGTTGATCAATCAAGATTCTGATTTGACCTGTTGAAGATTACCATCATAGGGTCTTTCCAGCCAAATTTGGTCGAAGTTGTCTATGTGGTTACTGAGGCGCAGTGTTTTAAACGAATTCCCATTTTTTGTAAAATCCACTATGGCCAAGTAAATCAAGCAATCAAAATTATGGATACCAGTTCTTAAGCATACCAGCATAGGGTGTTTCCAGATGAGTTTGGTTGAAATAGTTCAAGCGGTCAATGAGAAGTCGCGTTTTAATCGAATCCCAGCCATTTTTCAGAAAATTCAAGATGGCCGCCGAGCAAATTGACGAATCAAAATTATGTATAGCACGCTAGAGTCATTAAAACCCAGCTTGCTTGAAATTGGTTAATTAGGAGCAGGCGTTTAACTGATTTTCAGACATTTTCAGAAAATCCAAGATGGCAATTAAGACGAAATCGGGCAAGCGGTTAATGAGAAGTAGCCTATTGACTGATCCTCAAAGCTATCGGAAAATTCAAGATGACCACCGGAAAAATTTACCAATTAAAATTCTGTATACAAGTTCGGAAGCCTACAATCCTAGGGTCCTTTCAGCCAAGTCTGGTTAAAATCTCCTAAGCGGTTAATGAGGAGTAGCGTTTTAAACGAATCCCAGCCATTTTTCGGAAAATTAAAGATGGCCGCCGAACAAATTGACCAATCAATATTATGTATGCCACGGTAGGACCATTCCATCCGAGTTTGCTTGAAATCTGCCAAGTGATTAATGAGGAGTAGGCTTTTAACCGATTTCCAGCAATTTTCAGAAGACCAATTAAAATTCTACATACAAGTTCTGAAACCTACCAGCCTAGTAGCCGTCCGGCCAAGTCTGCTTGAAATTGCCCAAGCAGTTAATGACGAGTAGCGTTTTAAAAGATTTCCCGCCAATCAAAATTATGTATATAAGTTTTGAAACATACCAATCTTGGGTCCTTACAACACAGTGTGCTTCAAATCTGCCGAGTAGTAAATGAGGAGTAGGCTTTTAACTGATTTTCAGAAATTTTTAGAAAATCTTAGATGGCCACCTGAAAAATTGACCAATCAAAATTGTCCTTATAGAAGTGTTGAAGCACACCACCTCAGGATATTTGCACCCACGTTTCGTCGAAATCGGATCATTGATTTTGGAGGAGTAACGTTTTAAAGAATTTCCAGATAATTTGTTTTTAATCCAAGATCGCCGCTGGAAAAATTGACCAATTAAAAGTTTAAATAGACGTTCAGGAGCCTACCACAATAAGATCATTTCAGTGTCAATTTTGTTAAAATCGGTCAACCCGTTAAGGAGAAGAGGCGATTTGACGGACGGACGGATGACGGACGACGGACCACTGACGAACCCCCCATGGCATAAGCTCACTTGTCCCTTCGGGCCAGGTGAACTAAAATGATAGAAAGAAGCAACCTATATGTTTAGAAGCTAAAGAATCTGTAGCATTTTAGTCACAGACATTAAAATAGCTACATATATGATTTAAATAGCAATTCCTTCAAATTATATGGCAAGATATATCATCGTCGTCGTCGTCGGCGGCGGCGTAGGCGGCATCGTCGGCGTCGGCGTCTAATATGGCTACGGGTTTTGTTTTCTTGTGCTTTTGCACTTGATTCATAAGGCACATTCTGATTTCCAAGAAAAAATACAAAAATAAAAAATTTAACGCGTTGTCCATTATCAAAGACACTGAGAGATGAATCCCTATGCATTTACTTGTGTTTCATATTTTGCTTATAACGCGTAGCGGTAGTTATTGCGATTGGAGAAAAGACCCTGCGGTACCGATTTACCGAATGTTGTTCAGTGATACAAACTTGTCATTGTGAAAAGATAATGTTTTCGTAATGTCACGCATAAACACCTATTTCTAGAACGTGGTGATAGAATCTCTGCAACATTTGTCGCAAAGAATAGCCTGCTTCGTGTTTATTCTGAGTTGTAAAAGAAGATATTTCTGCATCGCTGGGAACAAAAGGGAGCTTGAAGCTGTAACCCATTACCTAGCATATTGAAAAAATATCCGTAATTCCCATTCACCAGGTCATCCAGATGTAAACGGTCAAATCTACTGTTATTTTGAAGAGAAAAAGTAGGATTAGTATGTTTTTCAAAATACAAATATACATTAATATTTTTCAGGATGAATATATATATTTGTACTGGTAAATACAACAGGCTGTTTTAGCATTGTGTGGTCCAGATGTGTTTCGATATACGACATACTTCTCATACGAACTCCTCATTGACGCGTAGACAGCCACTGGCGTTGCCAGGTTTTAACGTCATGGTGAAAAGCACTACTAAAAGGGCGCCGTGGGGTATTAAAAACGGGTAGTGATGGTGGTCGGGGGTACTCTTACTGAAAACTCTGAACGCCTGGATGCACAGATGGCGTCTCGTGAATTATCAGAAGTAAATATATATCATCAGTTAGCTGCTAACATGGTTAAATTGTTATAATTTACACATGAATTAGGGAAGATGGGCTCGGATGGGGTGCCACCGCTCCCCTTACACCTACCCTGGCTACGCTACTCTAGACAGGAGCACACGTACTTACATATCCTGATCAGAAGCGTTAGGCATATATCGCACTAACATACAATTTGCTAGTGGCATCGATTTCACTCATTAACTAGCTAATGTAACCTTCTCTGTGCGGCTGCTGTCAGAGCAGGCTCTGTCGCTGCGGGAAACGTCGTCGTCACGCGCGGGAGGACGGGGGTCGACACCCTACGGCGTGTCGGGCGCGCCACACTTCACTTCAGACCCACTCGGCCGCACCTCCTCGATCTCTACAAACGTTTGTGATCGGAACGGATAGCCGTATCTATGGATGCATATGGGTAAGTCCATCTGGTAAGAACGGAGCCTACCCCAGCCTGCAGTTTGAACTTCAACTTCGCGTCCGAATCTTTGCGTTGAGGCATGACGGCGGGCCGGGCTCGCCTGTGGATATGGTCTCAGAGGAGAGGTCTTCTAAGGGTAAATGGTCAGGTGTTTACTGATGTCTACTTTCTCCGTCTCTTCATGTCAGATGAATAAATGACGTGTATGGTTGAACAATTGGGCATGGTGGTAACGAGGTCGTCTCGTAATCAGGTTGGCTGAGTTCAAATCCTGATCGGCGGGCAGATGATCTGATGGCTGACATACAATCGATGGAGACATAGGCAATCTCCATCACTCCCTGATGAGTACACGTCTATGGGAAGGAATGTAAAGTCATCCAAGCAACCCTTCTGGAAAGCACCTAAAGACAGAGTCATGGCTCAAATACACCCCGAATGATGTGTGCTTTTCCTGACGAAGGAGTTCGTGTGCTGACATCGTCTTCTGCGGACTCACGGTACGCGTGTTCTACAGTTACGTATGTGGGTACGAGATTAGATATATAAACTCTCGTATCCACATATGTAAGGGTAAAACACACTTGACGTCCTCTCCTTAAACTAGTCTACCAAGTTTCAGTAAATTTGCCAATCTTATCTCTGATGCGGGATAATAACACATTTGAATAGAATTTTCCGGATGCTGTTAAAAAGCACAATTGGTCTCAGCTTGAAAAGATGTGTGGTTTCTTATGCTTTGGGAGTGAGATGGGTGTAGTTTCTTCCACATCATCTATATGGAGCTGTTGTTAAAAGGCAGAAATGATGACGTGTGCGATTTGCGTCGAGATGATATTATCTGCATATTTAATGAGTTCTCTGATTACTCGATTACGGATTTACCAAATGTGCCTCATCTACAAGCTACGTTCAATACAAAGATCCAATGTAAACCCATCGTACTAAATTACGCCCACTCGCATCGCTTCGCCATTCGAGGCTGTACTTGAAGACCTGTGATTTCTTGCTATGTGAAGTAACATTAAGCTAGTGGGCTGGAGGCAGCCAATTGGATTTCTGCCTACTTCAATCTGCTACCAATCTAAAAATAGAGGCGTACCTTCGTGCCAATATCGATGGAGAGCTGGCAAGACACGAATGTCAAGCGATGTGATTGGGCGTATATTAGTAGGATAATAAATACCAGGCAATTTTATTGAGCGGTAGTTGACTAACCTCATTTATGAAGTTTCGTGAACTTAACGCAGACATCAAAAGTGTGCAAGCATGGGACTCGAGAGCGTAGTGCGAGGGCGAGACGGCGCGATAGGACGATGGCGTAATCCATGATCTCTCAATACTAACTAACGACAAGGCCATCTTGGCAGCGTATAGCAAAACAATAATTGACCAGATGGCCAGGAGATATCGGCTTCTAAAACACCCGTGTAGCCAGGAATACCAACCAAAGGAAATCCTATGTTCCTGATTCGCTTGTTACAAGGCTGTCTGAATAGCAGGTAACACTGCGAATACAGACTTATTAAAGCAGTTGAAATGAACACCAAACTGAACTAAGACAGAATCACAATAAGATCATGCGCCAACTCAGTGAACGATTAAAAGAACTCGCCATCAAAAGAACGGATGACCTGGTAAACTGATGATTGTCGAAAAAGGTTCAGAGCAAACAAAGCATTAAAAATCACCACTCCACAACTACCACATGGTGTACATAACTCAGATGGCCACATCACCAGCTCTGACCAGGGAAAGGGCGAAACAGTCACGGAATCGTTCAAAGATCAGTTCACTGATACAGAACATTAACCGCTACCCACGTTTGAAGGCCAGACATAGCACCTGCAAAAGCCAATAACAGAACCGGTAGTTAGAAAAGCTTTAATATCTCTAACAAATGGCCATGCATGCGGGCCTGGCGGCATTAACAACGAGCTCGTTGAATATGCAGATAATACCATCACGACACGAAAATAATGCTGTTGTTATGGGGAGCAATGATGTAGTTGCTTACACCTCAGAGTGCGGGAAATGGTTTCTCAGAAAATTTGATTTTCACAATTTTCCAGGATAAGATTCCCAGACCCACATTTTGGTGAAAAGGTCAGACGAAATCTCTGGATCCACAGCTGGAAAGATGACAGCCAGACACCCACCCACACAGCGACCCCCACTCCCCCCCCCCCTCCCACCGACCCCCGACCCCCACCCCGTTTTTGTTTGTCTTTCTAGTTTTGGATAGAACGGCTTACGTATTACCCTTTCGCCCCTAAAATTCAATGTTTCAACATCATAGCAGTTATGCAGGGACGCTGAATAGCTGGAGATGAATTTGACTGCATTGCGGATGGGATAACAATGTGTATCTTATGTATGGCCACATAGTAGATGGGATAACAATGTGTATCTTACGTATCGCCACATTGTAGATGGGATAACCTTGTGTATCTTATGTATGGCTACATTGTAGATGGGATAACAATGTGTATCTTATGTATGGCCACATTGTAGATGGGATAACAATGTGTATCTTATGTATGGTCACATTGTAGATGGGATGACAATGTGTATCTTATGTGTGGCCACATCATAGATGGGACAACAATGTGTATCTGACGTATGGTCACATTGTAGAAGGGATAACAATGTGTATCTTACGTATGGCCACATTGTAGATGGGATAACAATGTGTATCTTACGTATGGCCACATTGTAGATGGGATAACAATGTGTATCTTATGTATGGCCACATCATAGATGGGATAACAATGTGTATCTTACGTATGGCCACATTGTAGATGGGATAACAATATGTATCTTATGTATGGCCATATTGTAGATGTGGCAACAATGTGTATCTTATGTATGGCCACATCATAGATGGGACAACAATGTGTATCTTATGTATGGTCACATTGTAGATGGGATAACAATGTGCATCTTATGTATGGCCACATTGTAGATGTGGAAACAATGTGTTACCACTCAGTGTCTTTGTCCGTACATAGTGTGGCTTTAGACCACTAGGTGATCATGTGGAACCTGTATTAAAATATATCACTTGTTAATGCCATTATCTTTTCCTGCGTTCAACCAGTTGACCGTGATATATAGAAAGTCTGATGCAGTTGGTAATGATGGCGATCCTACACAGGCCATCAACGTACCCACAGAGTTTAAACCTAAAAGCAGCATTTCATATTTGTTCTAGACCTTCCCTGACACTGGACACAATCGAAATAGATAATTAACGATTTATCGCGATCCTTTAAAGTGCGCGAAGTGCTTAAATTCAGAATTTGATTTCCAATGATCTTAAAGGGCTTGATTTAAACTTTAGCAATTTGACTTGAAGCTGCTTAAATTTTTCAAAGAAATTTGATATTTTGCGAAACGTTTATTCGTGGTCTGCTAAGACTACATAACGTCATAAAGGCTGGGTTTGGCTCTTTAAAGGTGCACATTCACATAAGAATGCTTAAAAATATAATTATTTGGTTTAAATAGAATAGTCCGAAAGGCAGCACGATAAGACAAGGCTTATTACCACGTCCCCCATACAATTATGTTACACAGGAATTGCATTATGGTGTTACAAGAAATGTATACATCTATGTTACTATAATATTTTTAAATACTTGGTGCATATAGTCCAAATAATAATACATAATAGTGAATCTGTTAAAGGTGCATATTCACAGCAAAATGTCTGAAAGTAAAATCGCCAAAACGGCATACTTCCGGAGACCTAATTTGGGCGCCCAGATGCAACGAAACGAAACAAATCCCAACACATGACGACTCCATCCCCTAAAGATCAATAACTTTCTTTTCTATTTGTGATTTTGAGTTATGGACCGTCTCTAAATAAATTTCACAACTTAAAAAACTACACTAATTCACTCCAGGTCCATCACATCCACTCACAAAACCCAAGCCCCAAACACATACAACTTCAACAAATTCATTCTCAAACACTCTGGTGCGAACATGGACCTTTTAAATCTTATATGTTGGGTTGAAGGAATTAGTCTGGCATAGATAAATCGCCATGGCTAGTATAGGGACCCATGTACTGGGATTGGTCAGTAGCTAGTGTTATTTCAGAATTAATGGATACCTTCCGTCGCTCAAGTAGTGGCATCATAGTCATCCACCTACGTCACCTATAGGCTAGCGTCACAACCATAATTGACAGAATTGCTCCATCATAAACCTGGAAATAGTCCGTCAAGTCGTACGAATTGTATGTCTTCTCTATTTAATAGACATTCTGTTGAACATTGTGAGACTATTTTGACTGGGCGCTATCGCTTCCATAAGCATGTATAGTTGCCTTGAAATGTTTAAAGCATACAAATCGATCCCAACACGTACAAAACCTGGTCGGATCGTAGCTAGACTTGGGTGGAGAATGTAGTCAAAGTGGATTCATCAATTACACGGCACAATGGCCACCCCGTGGTGCTTATGTATTGATTGTTGATAGAATGTGATCGCTGTTGACAAAGGTATGTCACTAGTCTAGGCGGTCGTCATCCAGTGTCCTTACTATTAACCATTTAGTGATCAAATTTGGTCATGGAGATCTCAGTCCTCTCATCGAAATCGTCCTCCAGCAGGGCTAGAGAAGACAAAAAACATTTGTCATTGGAGTGGCCGACTCGGTTTATCAAGGCAGTCAGTCCAGTGGCAAATGCTAAAAGATTAGTCTCCTCCAGGTCCGCGAGTGGACGCCTCACAAACCTACCGCAGAACCCGCCATGAATCATTAAAATTTCACAAGCTAGCCAATATACTGAAGCCAGGCAGATAGAGAAGCTAATGCGTGGAGGAATTTGGAAGAGCAATCCAAGTGGTGCCAGTGTACCAATGGTGCTTAGTAATCAGAATATTTCTGATTAGAGCTGAGGGTTCGTTTAAAGCAACTAGTTGAGTCAATGTACTGGCAGAGAAGTTCTGATACCTTAATATTAGCCTCTTCACTCGTTACCGAATAAAACAGGTTGAACGGTTAGAGGCATAGGAGAGATATGGTTTGAGGTGAGATTATTAAAGAAAGTGTATTTTGGTCCGTGTAGAGGGAGCAGTGAAACAGGTAATGTTGAATAGGTTCACCAGCGTGCCCACGGTTGCACTGACTAGAATCCGACCGAAAGTTGTCGACTAAGTGACTGTTTAGATCGCTACACCCGTTTCGGAGTCTGGTTAATGCAATGTTCGCTGGCCTTGGTCCTGTATAGTACCACAGTGGGAAGGGTGTATGTAATTCATGGCTTTCAGCTTGCTTTTAAATTCTAATAATGTGGTAGCCATTCTAACCAGTTGTGGTAGAGTTTTCCAGGCACGGATTGTTTCTGAAATGAATGCTCTATTATGAGTATAAATTCGGCATCTGTACGGTATGATGAGATTTGACTGACGGATACTATATGGATTCCGTGTATGGATTCCATGCTTGAGATAGTGGAGTAAGATAATCGTTCAATGGTTAGGAAGTCATTCCATTTATAATCTTATAGAGCATAATTAGCCGGTGTGGTTTGCGTCTATGCGTCAGTGTTTCAAATCCGGTTTCCGGAAACAAATCATTAGTACTAGCACTTAGTGTAAGTCCGCTGCATGATTGTTCTGAGTGCGTCCTTTTGAATGTTTTCCAGTCTATCTACAAGATGCTGTGGTAAATTATCCCAAACCACGTCTGCATATTCTAGGGATACCCTAACGAAGCTTGTATACATGATTTGGAGGCATTCCCGGTCAAGTGTATATTTTAAGCCTTTGAGTATGAACAGTTTGTGTTGTGCATTGGATATGATGAGTGCCGCATAGGATAGCCATTGGGCTTTTACAACTAAGCGTAAGTCCAAGGTTTTTGGCATTAGTTGAGGGAGAGGTTTGAGAGTTTTTAAGTAACTGGGAACATGGTAGGATATGGGCGCAAAGAGACGGGCATGGAGGTAGTTTTTGAAGCGTTAAATTCAACTAACCAAGTTCCCATTGTGATATAACCAGTAGATCGTGTTCTATGGTTGGGGTTTGTGTTAGCAGATTGTTAGATATGACATATAGGCAAATGTCGTCAGCAAATAGTTTAATATTGTTTAGAATGGCGCTGGGCATATCATTAATAAAGATTAGAAATAGTAGAGGTTCCAGAAAAGTGCCTTGGTGCATTTCAGCATTCACAGAGAGTACGGTAAAACTTTGTCCATTAAGACCTGTTCGCTGGCAACGGTTTTGTATGTAGGTCGCTTTTAATCCATGATAGTAGGGCTCCCGAGATGCATATCTGGCATAGCTTCTGTAGACGTAGCGGTGCCAAACCAGGTCAAAGGGTTTTGAGATATCAACTAAAATGAAGTATACCTCTTTACTGTTATCAAGGGCCTGGGTAATGGCAGTTGGTTTACTGTGGAATGTGAGGGGAGGATGGGGTGTCATTTCATCTTTATTGTAGTTGCATAGGTGTTTGTACACGGTTAGCTCCATGTAATATAATTATTTAAATTGTTTCCTTTAAATTGTACTACTTATAATTATTTAAATTGTATACTTTTAGATGATTAAATTGTGTATTCCAATGTAATGAAACGAAATAAATCTTACATATAATGATTTCATTCCGTATAAATCAATAATATTTTGTTTGTTCTGAAATTGAATTAGGGGCACGTGTCTCTAATTCAATTTCGTAACTTAAAAAATTATTTTAATTTATACATAATGAAATCATCATATGTTAAGATTTATTTAGTTTTATTACGGGCACACAATTTAAGCCTCTAAAATAAACAATTTTTATTTTTATTTTCGAGCATTCTTACATGAATGTGCACTGTTAATTGTCAAGCTTTATCAAGAAAATTCTAATTCTCGCTCTAGTAGTGAATATCAATTTACAGGCCATGAGAAGACAAATCAAATCTGAAAATTCTTACCTATACTGGAAATATTGACAGAGATCAATTTCTAGCTATGCCACCCGCATTTTGATCTAAGCTCCGCCCACTTTGTATAAGCGAATGAATAGATTGCAACACGTTGAGTCAGGAAGCCACGAGGTAACGATACAGGTAAACTTTGGCAGCAACAGCTCCCAGTTAAATTAGTTTCAAAATAGTCAACAGAATGTTTATTTTATGTAATTTCACCCAACGTCATAAAATTCAAACTGTTACTTTTACCCGTTCATCATATGAGTGTGACGTCAGCTAATCAGTGACGTAATAATTTTTTGATTATGACGTCAGCAACTTGAGCGACATGTCGGATTCCTTCATTCTCGATGTCTCATATACGCCTTCTGTCGATCGTCTCATAGTTTGCTAAAGCGTCTGTTGGTCACGTTGTATATAGTCTTTTATAAGCCCATAGAATGTCTTCAATGAGTGGATGGATTAGTACGTGCGTGAATAGATGGATGTGTGCGCGCGCGCGTGCGTTCGTGCATGCGAGAGTGCGTGCGTGTCATGTTAAAATCGAAGTTGGAGACAGGAAAACTAATTACGTCAACAAAACCGTAATGTCGTTCCTATTTCTCAAAAATTCAGGACTGATAATAATATCTCACAACCACATCCGTGTTCGACTCTGCGTATTGGTCAGTGATATAATACTAACGACAATACAGTTGTGTTGACGTCATTAACTTTCCGGTATTCATCATCAGAACATGTTAGCTCTCTGATCTGACAGATGATGGCATCCTGTTTCAAACTAAGTAGCTTTTCTCTCTTGCAAGGGTCGCCTAAACGCACTCTCTGGATAAATATTACCCCGTTGAACATCAGCGGTGCCATTGGCCTATGTGTGTTATATGTGTGCGGTCATACCGATGATTATGGAGCGGGAAGTGTGTATTTTGCAGTTTGATATTGCCTATTATTACGTCATAATTGTGTGTTTATAGCATCATCAGTTGTTGCTGACCAATAGGTTTTTTCAGTTAGCAATCAAGGTGAACCCAGAATAGAGGAACCCAATCTGTCGCCAAAGCGTATGACGTCATTATCAATTACGTCACACGTAGGCCGACGTCACAATCAACTACGCAATGAATGACTTAGCTAAATCCGTCAAAAACTTTTAAAGGTCCGTAAGTTATAAGAATTGTGTCTTTATTATGTAATCAACATTCAGCTGATTATTTTGAAACTAATTTGGCTGGGCGCTGTTGCTGCCATCGACTATCAATTTTCAGAAAACTATGCAGGTAAGCTATTGAATGTTTTGGAACTAATTTGATTGGGCGCTGTTGCCACCTATGGCAGCAACAGCGTCCAGTCAAATTAGTTTCAAAATATTCAATAGCATGTTTATTAAATAGTAGATACATACAGTTCGCACAACGTGTCGGACTATTAAGCGTTAAAGACGGGCCAAATAGAATGATTTATGACGTAATGATTATGACGTCAGCATACACGTCACTTAGTTGGTTATGACGTAATATGAGGTCCGATGAGGAGTACTCTGGAAAGTTGAAATGCTGGATTACTACTGTAATTACATATTTCTCCTAAGGAAATGGCAATGTAAATGAACTATCACCGAATCTTGCTATCTGTGGAGGACCCAACACCTCGGCTATGTATCCTGGCAATTTGCCGGTATCAGAAATTTCACTTTTTTATTATATAGATTACCAGGCCAATATGACAGTGGGTGAAATTAAAGTCACCTTAGCAAGCTAAAATTCAGAGAAGATTTGAAAAACAAACATTGATTTAAAAAAGTAAATATCACATTATGGAAAGCTATCGGTGTTGTGGATGTGACCGGAGTCGTGTACGTTATCAACACGAGGGACAAACAGTGTTGTGTAGACATAATGTCGCGGTTACTTTGTAGCTCGTATTTTACCGAACAAAGTAATCCTTGAAACATGACTGTCTTCCGCTTAACGAGCTAACCACGAAAACAACCGTAAATATATATCACATATTTACGTGTCTGCATATTTTATCAGATCCGCTATCCGCGGTAGGACTCGTGGACGTATTTACTTAGTTTTCAAATTGAGGTGGTGGATGGGTCAGCGTTCTCTTTGATGTTATAATTATATACTTGACCCAAACCACCGGCTTGCATATATATATATATATATATATATATATATATATATATATATATATATATATATATATAGGCCGCATTAAGCAGTCAATAGATATTTATTTATACGGATTAAGCAGACAGCTGGAATAAGCAGTCATATGTTCGTCTGCTTAATCCAAAACCCATGTACAAAATTGTTCATGTGCGTTTCGTTTAAACATTTTGTGCTTTAGTATTAAATTTACATTCCAGCGATTGATGTCCATGTGTTAAATTATTTTTAAATACCGGTTTTATGGAAATAAACTAGGTTCTTTATTGAGCCGTGTATACCATAAAATCTATATAAATGCATAAAAATAAGGATTAAGCAGACTCGTCTATTTTTGCAAATAAAAAAAAAATTCAACTATATATTTAAGATATTAATTTAGAATTACCCTGTGGGAAGTAATTTCGATGATAATTTGAGATGGGTTCTGCTCAGAAAGCTTAAACGAAAATAATAGCCAAAATATCTCCGTTGAATGAGCTAACTTGACTTGAGATTTTGTATCAATACATAAAAATACGGATTAAGCAGACACGTGCCTATTATTGCAAATAAAAATAAAATTATGCTATATACTTAAGATATTAAGTTAGAAATATCATGTGGGAAGTAATTTCAACGATTATTTGGGAGAGCTAGGTGTAACTGAGCTCAGGAAGTTTAAATCAGAATTAGAAAAGGACCCGGTGTACTATGATATACGTACCCCCGTGAGATTTGGGCCGCCTCATGTGCTGCGCATGCGCATTTAATATTATAGCGCTTTACCCGTGAGAGATGGGCCGCATGCTCGATAGACGCTTTAGTTTTAACACTTTGACGGTAAGTGATTGGGAATTAAACACTTATATATAGTCAACGTTTAACAAATACAATCAGACGTGTTGATAGTTATTGATTTGATAGCTGTGTGTGACTGTATATCGTACGAAGTATTATATTCTAACAAAATAAACAATAACTATGTTCATACACGCGGCAGGCTAAAAGGTGTTAAAGCTGAACTGCCATATTTTAAACTCGAGGAGCACTGTCAGTTATTTTGTTTAATTCGTAATGTGGACCCACACATACATACACGCACGCACATGCACGCACACAATACAATGTACTTAATAAATACTGTAAATGCCATTACCACTGAGTCAAGAATAAATTCATCTTGGCACATTTTACTATAGTACATCACCACCATATGTAGTATTCTTACTCTTAGTGCAGGCTATATAGCCTAGTAACATTGGAAAGCTACACCCTGTTCAAAACTGAAGTTTGGGGGTGGGGGTTGTTCGTTTTTCCCACATTGGTTCATGCAATACATTAACCAGCAGCAGTCAAAATCTTAGTCATTTTGCATGAGCATCCATAGTATTCTGTTTTCACTACCATTCAATAGAGAGGGGGGTCCAAATATCACGGGCCAAATTCACCCATCATATTTGGTTTCTCCCCCCCCCCCCATAATTTTGAACCCACTCACTAAGATTACAAAACCACTGTTTCCGCAACCGTTCAATAGAGAGGGGGTGTCCAAGTATCACGGACCAAATTCACCCATGATATTTGGTCCCCATCCCTAATTTGGATCCCACTGTCACTAAGGTGGGAAAAACACCATACAGAGATAGGTTATGCATAGCACTTCATATCCCATGAGCATCCATGGTAAATTGTTTCCCGTACCATTCAATAGAGAGGGGGGCCAAATATAACAGGCCAAATTCAGCCATGATATTTGGTCCCCACCTCTAATTTGGACCTCACTGTCACTAAGATCAGAAAACCACCATACAGAGATAGGTTATGGATAGCACTTCATATCCCATGAGCATCCATAGTAAATTGTTTCCCGTACTATTAAATAGAGAGGGGGTGGGAGGGGGGGGGTCCAAATCTCACAGGCCAAATTCACTAGTGATATTTGGCCCCCCACCCCTAATTTGTCCGTCACTGTCACTAAGATCACAAAACCACCATACAGAGATAGGTTATGGATAGCACTTCATATCCCATGAGCATCCATGGTAATTTGTTTCCCGTACCATTCAATAGAGAGTGGGGGTCCAAATATCACGGGCCAAATTCACCCATGATATTTGGTCCCCCCCACCCCTAATTTGGACCTCACTGTCACTAAGATCACAAAACCACCATATTAGGTTATGGATAGCACTTCATATCCCATGAGCATCCAGGGTAATTTGTTTCCCGTACCATTCAATAGAGAGGTGGGGTCCAAATATCACAGGCCAAATTCACCCATGATATTTGGTCCCCCACCCCTAATTTGGAGCCTATTGTCACCAAGGTGGGAAAAACACCATACAGAGATAGGTTATGGATAGCACTTCATATCCCATGAGCATCCATGGTAATTTGTTTCCCATACCATTCAATAGAGAGGGGGGTCCAAATATCACGGGCCAAATTCACCCATGATATTTGGTCCCCCACCCCTAATTTGGAGCCTATTGTCACCAAGGTGGGGAAACACCATACAGAGATAGGTTATGGATAGCACTTCATATCCCATGAGCATCCAGGGTAATTTGTTTCCCATACCATTCAATAGAGAGGGGGGTCCAAATATCACGGACCAAATTCACCCATGATATTTGGTCCCCCACCCCTAATTTGGACCTCACTGTCACTAAGATCACAAAACCACCATACAGAGATAGGTTATGGATAGCACTTCATATCCCATGAACATCCATGGTAATTTGTTTCCCGTACCATTCAATAGAGAGGGGGATCCAAATATCACGGGCCAAATTCACCCATGATATTTGGTCCCCCACTCCTAATTTGTATTCCACTGTCACTAAGGTGGGAAAAACACCATACAGAGATAGGTTATGGATAGCACTTCATATCCCATGAGCATCCATGGTAATTTGTTTCCCGTACCATTCAATAGAGAGGGGGGTCCAAATATCACAGGGCAAATTCACC
>JAVVLW010002266.1:0-19000 GCA_034401795.1 Chaetoderma sp. LZ-2023a | reverse complement strand
ACTGCCTAACTTGGCATGCCGAGGATATGACGGCGGCTGGTCCACACCATAGTGTGGTGAATTACATGCCACATGCTTCGATGGCGCTGGCTCTTAACTTTACAACCACGGAGCAAAGCATGCCTGGTCTCTCGGGGCCGCATGCTTTCCCTGGCTTGCCAGGTGTATCCACGGCTCCAGCCATGCTTACACCTGCGAGTGCTGTAGAGGATGACAAAGGCCCGCGCCTTGTCGAGCACTCGCAGGTGGCCACAGAGGAGGACTGGTCTGAAACGTACCAATGGCTGGTTAACGTCAGGCCAGAACTTGCTGTGGAACAGTCGGTAAGGCAGCGGGATCAATGCCCGTGGCTGGCTGGAAAGCCGGCAAGTACATCCATACCATTTCTGCCATTAGCAGAACATATAGTTGAAATGTTCACGGTTGCAGAGATGTCAATCAAACCAAATGGATGGCTTGCGAAGGGCCCCCCCCCCCCCACCTGTGCTGTGGCAAATCGATGTCGTTTGGTTGTTGATCAATACCAGAAGTGCGGTACATTGGGAAACCTGAGCGCTGATGATCACGCAGTGCTTGGCTAAGACATGCGGCCAGGCGCTCGTTCTAACACGGGCATGCTGTGCTCAAGCGTGCTGCGCTCAGCAAACACTGCGTTGCGCGATGCAGAGGAGAGCTCTAGAGCATCATAGCGGCGCTGTCGCTTGTCTCTCAGCTGTTGCAGGATGTAGTGACTATCTGCCTCATGCCAAGTAAGCCCCGTCTCAGTACAGAGCCTTCCAGGATGGTATTAACCTGGCACTGGACTGCATGATGCGGCCGGTGACTAGAAGTGCCACGGCGAGGCACACTTTTTCACTAGACAATTTGTGCCCGTCCCAGGACTTATACCACAGGCTGCTGCAGACGCCTATGTCAGGTCCTGGTCTCATTGGGGGTGAGGGATGTAGACACCGAGAGACAGTCACTTTAGTCAGCAATCAGATGGCGTAACGCGAGCAATTTGAGGTGCTTCGTAGGAAGCACGTTCGTGCAGCGCCCCCTGCATACAGTCCGCAGCAGGCCCACGGTGGCGGTGGTCAAGCCAGAGGCCAGCCACCAACGCAGCGTAGGCCACACCAGCACCGGCCTGCAGTTGGGGGGGGTGGGCGTCAGAGGATCCTCAGTCGCAGCCAGGTAGCCACCCGCACCTCGTGCGCGGGCCGTGCTACGCGAGGATCTTGTCGTGGTAATCGTGCCTGATGGGCCAATTTCCACAGGAACCACACCAATGCTAGAACCAGAGACAGTCCCTCTCTTAAACTGCTTATGTCCCCCTCTCTCATGTGGAACAGTGGGATGTCGATTGACCCTCTACAAGCAGGAGTGGGAGCGGTTAGCACAGGACCGCTTAGTCTTGCAATGGATTTCAGCCGGGTACCAGCCCGACTGGCCGATAGACCCACCATCGCACCTGTCTCTGGTTCCGATCTGGACTCAAATTCCAAGAGATCCAGATCAACGATTGTGTATAGAGGAAGAGAGAAATTCCCTCATACAAAAAGGAGCAATTCAACTGGCACAAAATTGCCCAGGCTTCTATTCAACCATGTTTCTAGGGACAAAGAGCACAGGCGGGTGGAGACCAATTCTCAACCTCAAGCCATTGAACAAAGTTCATAGACACACCGAGTTTCAAGATGGAAACGATCAAGACGGTGTTGGCGGGATTGGAGAAGGGAATGTGGACGGCATCGATGGATCTGAAGGGTGCTTATTTCCACATTCCAATTGTGAAGCGTTTTCGTCGGTACCTGAGATTTGCATTTCAGGGCCGACAGTGTGAAAAATTAATTTCTAACCTTTGGAATTTCCACATCTCCTAAGGTTTTCACCAGGGTGGTTCTTGCAATACCAGCATACCTCCGCAGGAGAAGCATAGCAGTCCACACTTACATAGACGATTGGCTGTTAAAAGCACACAATCAGGAAAGTCTATCAGGAAATCTGGAGATAGTATTGAAAACCCTCACAAACTTAGGCTGGATAATAAACTTTCAGAAGTCAGAGCTGACTCCATCCCAGAAGTTTGTTTACCTGGGAATGTTCTTCGATCTAGAGATAGGATATGTTTATCCTACTCGGGAGAGAGTAGAAATACTCACCGCAGTAATACAGTCGGTGTGCAACAGTCGTCATTTACTGGCACGGGTTTACTTGAGAATGCTGGGGTTGATGGTTTCTCTGGAACCAGACATTCCACAGGCAGTCTTGCGCAGGCGGCCTATTCAGTTATTTCTCATGACACAGTGGACCCAGAGGACAGGTTCCCTGGATTCAGATGTGTGAGTGTTGGAACCTCTTATTCACCACCTTCAATGATGGATGAAGAGAGAGTCTCCTGGCAGGGGTGATGCTCACCCCTCCCCACCCCAAGTAATGATGTACACAGATGGGTCAACGGAGGGATGGGTGGGTGGGCTGGCTGGAAGAAGGCACAGTATCAAGGCTTTGGAATCTAAATGAGTCACAAGAACATATAAATCTACTGGAATTACGAGCAGTAGTTCTGGGCCTGGAACATTTCTTAAAGAAGGTTCAGTGCAAGATTCTTCTAGTTCGATCAGACAACTCAACAGTATCAACAGTAATGACTTACATAAACCACCAGGGCGGAACGAAGTCGCCCAGTCTCTGTATGGTGACTTAGAAACTGCTTTCCTGGTGTCTGGATCATATGATCACCTTGAAGGCAGTTCACATTCCGGGAAGGCTAAATCTGTTAGCAGACTCATTGAGCCGAAGAATGAGTGTTTTGCCCACGGAATGGCAACTAAATCAATGTATGGCGGATCATCTGTTCGACTACTGGGGGAAACCCAACATATATTTGTTCGCAATGAAGAAGAATGTGAAGATGATGACGTGCATCTCTCTTATTCCATAACCAAGCGCTTTCGCAACAGATGCATTACCTATCAGCTGGGAGAGAATGTATGCATACGCATTCCCACCAACAATCCTGATTCCAAAAGTTCTTCAGAAAATCAGACATGAGGAGTGCCAAGTGCTTCTGATTGCCCCAAATTGGCCAAGCCGATCATGTTATACAGAGGTCTGCAATCCGGTTCCTTTGCCTCTGATGGACAATATTATTTTCCAGGGCAAGTCCCTTCACAACAACCCGTCAATGTTCCAATTGGCTGCGTGGATGTTGGCAAGGAATCTAAAATTAAGGAGGGCTTTTCTGAGCAATCAGCCATGTTTATGGCATAAGCCAGACGGGGATCAACCTCCGGAGCATATAACTATAAAATCAATAGATTTGCAGAATGGTGCTCAAACAGAGATGTTAATCCAATGGATGCATCTATTCAGGATTAGCCAATTTCCTCTGTCACCTGTATAATGCCTACAGCCTCAAGCCTAAATCTATTGCTGGCTACAAGTTAGCTTTATTGTCAGTTATCCATTGCTTGGCTGATAGGGGAAGTGACGGTCTGTTCATTGAACACTAATAAAAGGCATGGGTAATCTAAAACAGAGAAATCCACCAGCGATTCTGTCTTGGAGTTTATCTCTAGTGCTTCCAAGTTCTAGCTGATAAACCCTTTGAACCACTAAGTTACATTTCTATGAAAATGTTGACGCTTAAAAACTATTTTTAATTGCTGCAGCCTCTGCAAAACGGAGAAGCGAAATTCATGCTTTATCTGCAGAGACAGATCTGTATATGTTTACAGGGGAAGGCCTTAGGCTTCTACCTAGGATTAATTTCATGGGGAAAAACCAGTCTGAAATATCCAGGTCACGCTATTATTTTACCAGCTTTGACTAGGTTTGATCCTAATTCAAAAGCTTGGTGTCCAGTCCACGCATTAAGCAGGTACAAACAATGTACACAGGAATGGCGGACGAACTTATCCTCGTTATGGTTGTCTTATATTGGCAGGGCTTCAAAAGACACTATATCTAGATGGATTGGTGAATGTATTCAATTTTGCCACAAATCCGCCACTGGTAAACAAGTTGATTTAGCCAAGGCTCACAGTGTCCGTGGCGTAGTGACGTCCACCGCCCTGTTTAACGGGGTGCTGGTGGATGACATTGTCGGTAGCTCAGTGGCACTGTGAGTCAAGTTTTACCGACCATTACCTCCATGACACCACTAATCCTCTTGCCATATCGATTTTCAAAAGATGATCAGGTGTATATATTGTAGATAAGTTGCACTTGCTGTCTTCAGACAGCACGTTTTTATTGTGGAAACAACCGCATATTCGTGTATCATATTTCCTTCACTGATGTGGACTGGATGGATACAGCTTTCATGCATAAGGTCAGTACTGTCTTTTTTGTTCTTACATAATTTATTGTCACAATGTATTATCCTTTTTTAATGAAAAGGTAATGGTGCCTGTGTATTATGTGGTTCATTTACTGAGATTATATGAAAATGAAGCCTTTTGTCTCGTGTCCTGTACTGAGTACTTAGAGAGCGTATGGGACATGGAGGGCATAGCTTCTCCTTTCCCAAAAGGAGGGAGGGTGGGGGGAGCGCATTTGACATACGGTCATTACTCTCACCATCGGTTGTGTTATCCGATGTTCAAATCATTGCATGATTGTGTGTGTGTGTCACACAATTTCAGATGTTAGTGCTTCATGTGCAAAAAAGTGCAAGGCATGATCTCGTCTTTTGACCTCACCTCCCTGCAGCCGAATTCACTGATGAATGCTGGCAATATCATAGTGTTAGGGAGGTAAGTATATCTCTTGAAGTAAAATAAACGAACTCACGGATTTCTTTTTTCATGAGAGAGTAGTTATACTTACCTCCCTATCACGGAAGCCGCCTCTCCACCCCGCAGAGGCTCGGTCTTCAGGATTTTAAGTTGCATGTGTCGGCCAATAGTCAAGCTGAGGCAGTGTCAGTCTGCGGCATCCACCAGACTCACCTGTCTACCTGCCAAGTAGGGGCACCTTTCTTTTTAAATCTGGGGTTATTGAGTGAAGGTCGATATTAATGAAATATCATAGTGTTAGGGAGGTAAGTATAACTAATCTCTCGTGAAAAAAATGTTGTTTAATACATTTGTATATTTGCAATAACTACCAACTTCATGCCCTTCAGGTTTCTGCGTAAGGAGTAATTTCTATATGGTTACATATTAACATTACATATCAGTAGTACCTATATTATAGAATTTAAATCATAATGATGTTTCTATTATTTTGTCTCAATAATTACAATAATTCTCTTTGGAAAATGGCTGCCCTAGTTGAGAAGAGTGAATCTTGATTGCCTCCAATCTCTAAAATGTTTTAGTATTGTGTAATATTTCTTTTAATTCTCCTGCTTTAATCATAAAGTGCACACTGCCTTTATATATAGGCACATGTCTGCTGGATTAAATGTGATCTTGCATATTTAACATTTTGTGTTGAATAGCAATGCTGTGTACTTAAAATTTATATTTTGTGTATTTGCATGAAATTTGATGCATGGGTGCATCTAAGGATAAGCTATCGCTTTCCCAGTTGACCAATTTAAGCCAAAACTTACTGGAAATTTGTATTACAGGTGAGTGAACCTGCTCTTGAGTATGTTGTATTTTTCCTACTGTTGATAACTAAAATTTTGTGACAATGGTGTTAATTTTTATGAACTTTAATAGCTCTGATTTCGATTTTGTAGATACATCTAAAGATGAAATTCCATATCTCATATATGGAGCTGAAAAGAAGGTTAAAGTAGTTAGAACCTTGGAGGAGGCTAGGGAAATATTCAATCAGTTCCACAGCGGTTTGATTGGTGGCCATAGTGGCATAAATAAAACTATTGATGCCATTGCAAAACGATTTTACTGGCCTGGCCAGTCAAATGACATCAAGGATTGGGTGAGTAAAAAATAAAAATGCATATATAAAACATTAGTTATTTGGGTGCATGTTAGTGTAAAGTTGTGAGGTGTATCAAAACTGCTGTATGTTACATGTTTGTGTATATCGTTCACACAACATTACAGCTAGAGAAACTGAGTTGAGGGTCATGCTGGCGTATCCGCTGTGAGCTGGTGATAGTTTTCTTATTAGAACCAATAATGCAACATTCAACCGGTATATTTTGAATTATTTTCAGCTATGTAGAGCAAATGTGTTGAAATCACTTTAGAATTAATAATTAAGTACATGCATGAGCTGTAAGTGTGAAGGCAGCTGAGGGCCAAGAGTCTCTTGCTTTGTTCTTCTTATCTATTTTGTTTTAAGCAGATTTGAAAGTAACTACATATATGTGTGTAGGCCTATTCTACTTCGAATAATACTTACCAGATGTACTATTATGATAATGTCTATTATCTAGTCTAGCTCAAAATAAACAATTAAAACTCCGCACTCTCCTGGTCCTGCCCATACTGTGTCCGGGAATACCATAGCCGCAGGTACCGAGTCAATTCCCAATCACAGTCAGATTCGTCTATTTTGCGCTGTTGAAAAGTCGCGTGTATTTAGTGCTCTCTTATTAATTGAATAAGCAGTTTTAGCGTGTTTTTTCGAGAAATCATCGCTGGATTCATGGAGGAACTGGGGAAATCATCACAGGGGCAGGTTGTATCAATCTAGAATTTATACATTCGTGCCATAATGACTGTTTGAAATTTCCTTAAATTGGCACATTTTTTATAATGATAGCCATTGTTGGAGTCGCTTCTGTACCCGTTGACTTTTAGTTTTAATTCGGGTACTCGGTTAATTTTCTCTTGCGACTCGGTTCCTCTAAGATGGATGCGTCCTTGGCCAAGATGGCGGCGCCCATGATTTATGTCGTTCTTGGCTTGGTGTATCCAGGCACTCTGTTGTCGCCGATTTTAGCTCTCGCTTAGTTGTCGAGGGTGTTTGTAGTGATCGGCGAGTTATTCTTGGTTATTTAACGTTAGTTAAAGGCTGAGTTGTGTTTTTAAAAAAAAATTTCACTCAAAAAAGTTTCAAATATTTCCTGCCTAAGACTTGTTATCATTAAATTGAGAGAAAGTTAATGTGTTTAAGAAATCTTAACTAGCAAGTCTATTGTGCGTATTGCTCGTCATTGGTTGTCATGTGCAGCGTTTTAATTCTTCTCTGTGTTCGCAGAAACCGAAGAACTCGGACTCGTTGTGCCGAAAGTGCAACAGGTTCATGAAGCGGAAGTACCTGGGTCATCACTGTGTGGCGTGCGCTAAGTGTAAGGTCAGGAGCCCTTGTGACGTGTGCGTCAAGTGGTCGTCGGAATTGGTGGCTGAGTTTGACAAGGATCCAAGGGCGAGGCTGGAGCGTATCGAGAAGGACAAGGCAGTGAAGCTGCAGCAGGTTTCCTTGCTGGGACTGGAAGGTCGGCTGAATGAGAGGATGGATTCAGCACTGGGCGTATGGGCGGCCCAGTTCAAGGCTATGTTTGACTCGTTGCAGTCCACGGTCCCGGTGAAGCAAGTTGGTGCAGGACAACCATTAGGTGGTCCGGCTAGCTCTGCTGAGGGGCATGCACCTGCCCCTTCTCTGTCCTTGGCTCAAGAGCCGACGATAGAGGAGGAAGATTTGCTGCTGAGGGAAGACTCCGGCATGCCGGATCTTTCAATGACGGCGATGCCTAGTACGTCCCAGGGGTCGCCCTCGGGATTTGTACGGGTTTGCCAGGCGGATGGTGATGTCGACGTTCCGTCGGGCATTTTCCATCCCCGATTTGTGCAACCGGATATGCCGGCGGAGCCGTGGTTTGCGGTTCCTGCGGCTATCCCGGCGGCGTTAGGTGCGGCTCCTATCGGAGTGACAGTGCCAGCCGTAATTGAGGCCGTCGGAGTCCCGGATCCCGTGTTGGAGCCGATGGACTGCGGCGAATCCGTATCTGGCGATTCGTTGGATACTGGTGCCGCTGGTAGTCGCGCTATGGATGCGCTCTGTCCTGGCAGAGGCGTATATCGTAGCGTTCAGCAAGGATCGTCGGTGGCCCTCTCATCTAAGGGAGAGAGGGAGGATGAAAACGGGAGTTCTTTGATGGACGATTCCGCTTTCTGCACCGAAGCTGAATGGGTGCAGGTTCTTGGATGGATGACCAATCGTCTCGGGTTGGCATCTGATCTAGGATCTCAGCGCGATCCGGCGATGGAACGGATGTCAGAGCATGCGGCTAGCGCTCTGTCCAGTGGCTCTTCTGCCATGCCTACACTCCCTCTGGACACGCAGACTTCTGACATGTTGGAAGTTGCGGCATACCGTCTGGTTCAGCCAGACTATGCGTTGCCCAAGGCCCCGAAGGGGATAAGGAGTATGGTCCGGTTTCCGGAGCAGGCTTATCATCAGTACGCCAGGGTTCCACGGCTTTCCGTTGAGGAACGTGAGGCGCTGAATAGGCCGTTGGCTGGGAAGGCCAAGGGGCGGTCACGTCCTTTGGTTTCTCAGACCAACAAAGACCCGTTTAATGAGCTCACGCTCATTGAAGATGCGGCTAGTGCAGCCATGGCTGCGCTGTCGCACGGGTGTACCGTCTTGCAGGGTATGCTGGACTGCACGGCGGAAGGCGGACAGGTGCCAGAGGCTGCTCCCGGAGTTGTTCGGGACACCATGCGCCTGTCTCAGGATTGCCTGGCCAGGGTAATCACGAGAACTTTAGCAGAGCGACGGAGAATGGTTCTCGATTGTGTGGAACCAGGACCAGAGATGAGGGCTGCGTTATCTTCTGCGCCTTTCATAGGTCCAGGCTTGTTCGGCGGCTCGGCACGACAAGCGCTCTCTAAGGTTGCGTCAATGGTGGCGGAGCAAGAAGTGGTCGGAAAGTCGTGGAAGTCGACCAAGAGGACTCAGCCGCAACAGTCCTACCGTCAGCATAGGCAGGAGCAGCAGAGACAGCGTCCTAGATCGCCCTTCTGCCCGTGATGCCCATAGGCCATCCGGAGCACAAGGGCCTGGCCGTTCGTCCGCATACAAGCCCTCTAGTAAGAGGCCGTATGAGGACGACAGGAAGGGTGGCGGTTCGGGCCGAGGCGGCTACCGTAAGGATAGCCGTGGCGGCGGTTCCGGACCGTCATACCACAAGAAGCCGGGGGGGGCGGCCGTGGGGCTCGTTCCTGACGGGTTTCCGGCGGAACCAATACCGGCGGCTTTGGAAACAAATGGAGTCGAGAATCTTCACCCAAGCGATTTAGCGTCTTGTCGGCTAATCTCGACCGACAACTGTGTGCAGATTCCTTCCGTCGGAGGCAGACTTCAGCTATTCCTAAACCAATGGGAACAGGTCGTGCGCGACTGTTTAGTCTGTCAGTGGATAAGAAACGGCTACGATTCGGACTGGCTCATCCATCAATCGTTAGTTCCGTTAACCTCGACTCCAATATGGACTCCTATTCCAAGGGAATTAGACTGTCTAGTCGCCATTCAGTCAGAGATAGAATCGCTTCGTCAGAAGAATGCGATTCACCTAGTCACCAATCAGTCATCGCTGGGCTTCTATTCGATCATGTTCCTAGTTCCGAAGCGTACCGGAGGGTGGAGACCAATTCTCAATCTCAAACCGTTGAACAAATTTATTCTTTCTCCCAGATTTCAGATGGAGACGGTAGCAGCGGTAATGACAGGGCTGAGGAAAGGCATGTGGGCGGTATCGATAGATCTGAAGGATGCTTATTTTCATATTCCAATGTCAATTCCTTTTCAGAAGTACCTGCGATTTGCATTCCAAGACAATGTTTGGGAATTCAATGCTCTTCCCTTCGGCCTGACCACGGCTCCGAGGGTCTTCACCAAGGTGGTTCTCGCCATGACTTCTTTACTTCGCAGGAGAAACATAGCTGTTCACACTTACATAGACGACTGGCTGCTAAAGGCGGGGAATCCAGTCACTCTGCGCAGCAATCTGATAGTAGTCCTAGACTTGTTGAAAAAGCTAGGATGGATTGTGAATCTAGAGAAATCAGAACTGACTCCATCCCAGGAGTTTGTTTATCTGGGAATTTTCTTCAATCTCAGGGACGGCGTAGCTTTTCCGGCGGAGAGCAGAGTCAGAAGCCTGATTGCAGTGTTGGAGTCTGTTTCTCTAGGAGCCTATCTGACGGCGCGTCAATTTCTCAGAATACTGGGTTTGCTAGTATCTCTGGAGAAGGTGGTGCCATATGCGGCACTCAGGCGCAGGCCGATTCAGATGTATTTGATGTCGTTCTGGTCACAAGAGAACAGATCCGTTATCTCTGAGGATACCAGTAAAAGAACCATTGATATTCCACCTTCAGTGGTGGTTATCGGAACAGAATCTCCTGCGAGGTGTTCCTCTACAACCTCCTCAACCTCAGATGTCCATATTCACGGATGCATCGTTGACAGGTTGGGGAGCGGTATTGGACAATCAGTCAGTGTCAGGGGAATGGGATCGGACCAATGCGCAGAATGCTCAATGTGCTCGAGCTATTAGCGGTGGTATTTGCACTGCAGAAGTTCGAGAGTTTAATTCAAGACAAGATTGTCCTAGTAAGGACAGACAACTCAACAGTGGTGTCTTATTTGAACCGCCAAGGCGGGACGAGATCACCAGAGTTGTGTATGATGGTTTGGAACCTTCTGCTGTGGTGCCAAGAGAGGAATATTATTCTTCGGGCAGCACACATTCCAGGAAGATTGAACATCTTAGCGGATGCTCTCAGTCGAAGGACGGTTTGTCGTCCGACGGAATGGCAGCTCAACCAAGTGGTAGCGGAGGTTCTATTCAAACAATGGGGCAAGCCAAATGTCGACCTATTTGCGATGAATCAAAACGCAAAGATGGTCACTTACGTGTCACCGATCCCGGACCCGTTAGCTCTAGCAGTAGACGCACTGGCGATAAGTTGGAAGGGAATGTACGCGTATGCGTATCCTCCAACAATTCTCATCCCGAAAGTTCTGGCAAAGATAAGAGAGGGGATGTGCCAAGTACTACTGATCGCTCCTTATTGGCCAGGCCGATCATGGTTTACGGATCTGCTGGACCTTCTGGTCTGCAGTCCAATCCCTCTTCCAGACACAAGAGATGTAATCTCTCAGAACAAGGGTCTGTACCTTCACGACAGACCAGAAATGTTCAAATTGACTGCATGGATGTTGTCAAGCAGCGTGCAATTGAGGATGGCTTTTCTGAGCAAGCAGCGAAGTTTGTTGCTTCAGCCAGAAGAGTTTCAACCACAAAGACATATAATTATAGAATCAACAAATTTGCACATTGGTGTGAGAGAAGAGATATTGATCCCTTTTCTGCATCTGTTCAACACGTAGCAGATTTTATCTGTCATTTATACGAAGTTGACAAACTTGTACCTTCTACCCTAGCAGCATATAAGTCTGCATTAGCTTCGGTCATTCCTAGTCTCACCATTGAGGGAGTGGAGAATGACACCTTGAATGAAGTTATCAAAGGAATGAGCAATATGCGACCCAGACAGCCAATTCCTATCCCATCATGGAATCTATCTCTTGTTCTACAGGTTTTAGGGCATGCTCCCTTTGAACCGATTAGATCTATTGACATTAAACTGTTAACTATTAAATCAGTTTTCTTGGTTGCAGCAGCGTCGGCGAGAAGGAGAAGCGAGATTCATGCGCTTTCTGCCGAACAAGACCGTTTTGTCGTCACGGGTGAAGGTTTAAGATTACTTCCACGTCTTTGTTTCCTGGCAAAGAATCAGTCACTTAAATATCCAGGACAGCCGATCAATTTGCCAAGTTTAACTAGACATGACCCAAATTCTTGTGCTTGGTGTCCTGTCAGATGTCTGAAGATGTATAAGAAACGTACTTCTGAGTGGAGAGACGACCCGAAATCTCTGTGGTTATGTCTCAAAGCTCCCCATTTACGTGCTTCGAAAGATACTATTTCTCGTTGGATAGTTGACGCTATTCAGATGTCGCACAAGATCGCTACAGGAAAGCAGATTGATCGTGCGAATGCCCATGAGGTCCGAGCACTAGCAGCATCATCGGCCCTTTATACGGGTGTCTCATTAGAGCAGGTGATGTCTGTAGCACAATGGCATGCCGAGTCGTCATTCACTGATTTCTACCTTCGCGACATCTCCAGCACACTTAATCCAGTAGCCGTCGCCAATCTGTCAAACCTAAACTAAGCCACGTCCGACCACTACTTCGCACACATCACAAAAGTCTTCCGCCTACACTTACCAAGCGCTATGCACATGACTGAGTACGACCGTGGATTGGGCCTAGCTCCTGTGATGATCAAGAACAGATCAACCACTCAAAAATGGTGAGTGTTTACATTAATTAAGTGACTATAAATATGTTTACTTCCAGTCGAAATACCAGACTGAGTAAGTGAATAGTCTGGTACAAGAGTATATTTATCCTCTCATACAGACATGAGACTCATTCCAATTTGAAAATCTAATCGATATACTGATAGTTTTTTTCAAAGATTGAAGTTGTAGTAGCTTCTTTGCACTCTACTGGACTGCCCTAGCTGAGACTTGGGGCTGACACGGGTCTGGTGGGTGTTGCATCCCCATGGACATCCCTCTGGTTTTGTGCGGACAAAAGAGGGGGGGGAGCGCGGTCTAGACCATGGAAGTTTAGCACTCTATGAGTCAGATAGCAGAACCCAAGCGTATGCCAGGGTTTTAGTCTCTTCACAACCTTCTCTGTTGGATGGTTGGTGAGTGCTGGTTCGAGCCTCACCTCCTCCCACCGGCATTTCCTGGCTGTCGAAATCCGGAGTTTATCATAATAGTACATCTGGTAAGTATTATTCGAAGTAGAATCAAAAAAGCATCCGCTTTTGTTTCTACGAGAATTCTTAATACTTACCAGATGTACTATGGCCAGTCTCAGCCGCCCCGCTGAGATGAGGCTGAGCTGCTTTCGCAGTTTGCCAAGGCAAATATAAGACGAATCTGACTGTGATTGGGAATTGACTCGGTACCTGCGGCTATGGTATTCCCGGACACAGTATGGGCAGGACCAGGAGAGTGCGGAGTTTTAATTGTTTATTTTGAGCTAGACTAGATAATAGACATTATCATAATAGTACATCTGGTAAGTATTAAGAATTCTCGTAGAAACAAAAGCGGATGCTTTTTTGATACACTGTAGTGCCAGCAATTTCCGGCCAAGACACACTTTACACAAATGAGATAATTTTAAACAAATCTTCAACTTTTGTTCATTATACTTATAGCTCATATTTCTAGATCATACATATAATATTCCACTTTATCTTTCTCTAACTCTATCTTTCATGGTTACATCTACAACAAAGTTCGAACCGGTGACCTGCGTCTGGTCCCGAGTTCAACTCCCAGCAGAATGACACCATTATGATATACCACTCGCTGCACCTAACATCTAATGTTCATTGCCTGTCTCTATAATTCATGCTCTAAAGTACATGAAGCTGCTATTGTACAAGGTAGTAAAAGTAATCTGCTATCGCTCTGTCAATATCCTTCCACACTGTATCTCTACGATAGGTATGCATGTTTAAAAATACCAATCATATTCAATCATGGGACACGCACATACGCACGCACACAGTTTTATTTTGTTTTGTTTCTTGTTTTGTTCTTTTTATCAAATTTATTTTAAGCTGATTTATAGCAAGAAGATGTGTGTACTGCCAAGGATTTCTAGCCATGATACACCGGACAGAGATGAGATAATTTAAAACGAATCTTTTTAAACTTTTGGTCAATGTACATGTAGCTCATATTTCTAGATCATACATAAAATATTACACTTTATCGTTCTCTACCTCTATCTTTTATGGTTACATCTACAACAAAGTTCTGACCGGTGACCTGCTCAGTCCTCATCATGATTGAGTCCGGTCCTGGGTTCAACTCCCAGCAGAATTACACCATTATGATGTGCCATGCGATCATATTCATTGGCATCCTGGTCAACGTGTATGTAGTGTATCAGAAATAGGCTTGCATGATTATGCACTTTTCATAATCGCAATCTTGTTAGATAAATAATCAGAATTATTAGATTAATTATCCATGTACTTGTGGGTGTGTGTTGGGGAGGCATACACCTTTTAAAACCGCTAGTATTGGCAATATCTGAAAAGAATGACAAAATTTACTCCAAAGGGGACCTGCTGAAGTAGCGATAAAGGAAAGAAAATTAGTATCACTGATCAGACTACGCTAAACATTACTCCTTTTGTAAAAGCGGTTGGATGCAAAATAAATCAGAATATATATGGAGAACATTTAAATTTTATATATTCCTTATGCTTCCATAGATCCACAGTTGTGAGAAATGCCAAAGAATTGGACCACTAAATCCTGTGGCGGACTTGCATCCTATTAAGGTATGTTAATTTCAATAAGCTCACTTATTTTTGTAGCAGGTCAGTGTAATAGTCTGTATTCTATATAAATTTATAGTATGTATCAAAACATATAACTGTTATTAAGACATGGTAAATTATTGTACTAGATCCAGCAAATTCAACACATTAAGACCATGTCTAGCAGTCCTTGGTAGTTGGCAATGTCACAATTGACAATTTTTTCTTTGGCATAAGCTCCTCTCATGAGGTACTCATCTCTATAGGTATTTTGTGTTCTGTTAACCTTAGTAAATATGTAACCTAATACTGTTTCACCCATCATGCCCATTCTGTAGCCAATGGTTAGAGCGTTTACATACCATCCATTGCCATCGTCCTATTGCACAGTCATGCGCTCACACCCTATCCCCATATCGAGTACCGTGCTTGCAGGCTATGATATTTATGCTAAGTTAACAAAACGTCCTAAATATAAATGAACTGTGTGTCACATCCAATGAAATTGCTCGATAAGAAATAAATGATGACCTGATTGGCTACCCTCCAGCCCACCAGCGTAATGTTACTTCACATAGCAAGAGATCAAAGATCTGCAACTACAGCCACAAACAGCGGAGCGATGTGAGTGGGCATATGTTAGTACGATGATCCATTGCTGCCATTACCCATTACTATTCTAAATTTTTATTATTATTATTATTATTATTATTAATATTATTATTATTTAGTTTTGATCAGTTGTGGTGACTTTTCAAGATCAGTCTTTGTACATTATATACTTTGAAACTACTGCCTACTTCTTTTTAATACAAAAGCAAGAGTGACTTGGACCACATTTTAAGGTATAAACCAGACATCCATATCTTATGTGATGATTTAAAAAAAGTTTTAAATATAAATGAAACATGAATAGTTTCAATATAATTTGTCAAAACTAATTGAATGTAGCTTCATGTATTTATTTTTCAAAAAGGTTACTGGACCATGGGAGATGTTGGGAGTGGACCTAATAGGGCCACTCACATGCACTCTAGATAATAATCGCTACATTTTCACCGCAACAGATTATTACACTAAATGGGTTGAGGCATTTCCTTTAAAGGACAAATCTGCCTTATCCGTAGCATCATGCTTGCTAGAAATTTTCTACCGGCACGGTGCATCTAACTGTATGCTGACTGACCAGGGTAGAGAGTTTGTCAACCAGGTACTGTTGTGTCTATTTTTTGTAATGTTTTCTTACTAGATATAAAATGTTTTATGGATGCGACTTACTAAGGCCAACGGGTGCCTTTCTCATCTATTGTTTTACAAAGAGTTGTCACTTCTTAAAATTAGACACATGAAAGGGATGCTAATCTCCTCTCAAATGTATTGCACCAATAGATTATGGTATATAGATAGCATATCATTCATATCCTGTCACATTCCCGTATCTGTATTACATTTATCTGCTTTGTAATATCCCATAAATGTTCAACAGTGATCGCCGCCATTTTCTCTCCAAGAGATAGTGTGTGATATCATTCTTTATGTAATACGCAGCTTGTTGAATATTTTGGAATTAATTTGGCTGGAAGGTGTTGCTGCATATGGGCATGATAAAAAGCTCAACGTTACCTGCATAGTTTATGAGTGGCAGATTAGATCACCTGAATAGTTATCAAGAGATGAGGTTAGTTATCCTTTAAATTATAGTTGTCATAACATCACCAACTCCAAAATTTATGATCTTTTTAACTGAAACATTTGGTTTCTTTTTCTCAAATACATATAGGAAACGTTAAAGTTAGGAATTTTCTAATTTTCTTGTTTTGTACTTTATTTGTATCACTGAAGAGATATTACACATTTGGCATTAGTTTAAGTTGCCGAATAGGCAGAGTGCATAGAATTCTTTCCTTACCTCCTTAGTGCATGGCTATTGATATGATATTGAGCAATCATTTAAGCTTGATTAATACTTGGATCTTCTCTGATTTAAATTTGGTTGTCATCATGCAACAATGATAATGTATGGGTATTTGGTAAATTAAATTGTTTTTGTCTAGATTAATGATGAGTTATGTGCCAAATTGGGAATTGAGCACAAAGTTACTGCAGCATATCATCCGCAGACCAATGGATTGGATGAGAGAACAAATCAAACCATCAAAAGGCAGGTTCTATCTTTGTATTATCATGACGAAGTGTTGCCTAGACAGGACTATATCCAACTTGTTTTCTAACTTGGAACCATTAAACATGCCTCGATATTTCAGAACCTATTTTTTGGTTCTATGACCTGCGTTGATGCGAACCTACCAGAAACTGAATTTTAAGTTCCGTAAATAAACCATGCTTATAAATTACAATACATTGCAAAAATTGGTAACAAATTTTGGGTTCCATGAGTTAGCCTACATGGTGCCGACACATTAACAGAACTTAAAAGGTTCCATAAAATATCAAGACCTGTTAAAGAAATTGTTGACTGGGTTTTGACAATCCTGAAGCAAAGTGAAGCATGGCTTGATATAGCAATCACAATAGCATCTGCAAAGAATGCAAGTGGCGAATTGACATTGACATGCAGGCTCTCGTTTCTTAGTGTCAAATCTAAATCTAATGTAATACATCTATAATTGCCAGTGCTATTCGATCCAATATTTCATTAGCTTACTCGCGATGAGTTAATCTGTCTATCCATTCATCACATGGTGTTCATCCTCTGTTGTGCCTATAGACTTTCGATTTTTATGGTCACCAGCCATCATGATAACTGAAATGTTCTCCAAGGTAGTCATTGCCCCAACTCTGAATCGGGATGGGAAAAACAATGGAAGCAGCCAATTCAGAAGCAGGTTCTTACTGTTCTATTATTGACATGACGATAGACACGTAGATACCTGACTAAGAGAACATTTAGTGGTATATGCAAAACTGCCAGCCCTGATTGGGTCACTCAGTCAAATCATTGAGACACTAAACACACCAAATCTACACAATAACTGCAGTGCTCGTAGTTGTATGCGATCTCTGTGTAATGACTGTGATGAGAACAGGGAGAGCTTTAAGGAAACAGACGTTTTGATCACAGCACTGCATAGCGCATCAATATGGATAGTTTCAAACCTTTGCTTTAATTTTAATTACATGCCAGAATGCAAGAATGTTGAATTACCAAACTTGACACATACATTCATATTACAGCTGGCTGGAAATTGTTTGAGTTTCAGGTCAAATATGTAGCTCCAGGTGGTTGGCAGGATACATATTTTGGCCATAATTCAGGAATGCAAAAGAGGTAGAGTCACCAAATTTGGCACATCCAGTCATATTGAGAATGACTAGGACTTCAGTTCAAATGGTCAAATAAGCATACTGGAGTACAAATTTGTATACGCCCACACAAAGTGGGTCGTATTATGGGAAGGCACTCCCTATTCGCATGTCCGTCCATCCATCTGATTCTTATTTGATCCATATCTCGAAGGGTTTGGATCCTACGCTCACATTATCTTTTCTCATTGCATATATTACGGGTGTGGGGTGTAGGTGTGTGTGGAGACTCAATGTCATAATTTTGTTTCATTAAATTCAGTCCATAATGGTCATAGTTATCTCCCCTGAAAACCTTAAAATGTGTTAAAATTTATTTTCCATTCAATATCTTAGAGAGTTTGGGACTTATGCTCAGCATTTTCTTCAGCAGATCTTATACTTATAGATGACATGTCTGGATTTCATTTCAGCAATTTGTGTTCATATTCATCAAAGTTATCGCCTTTGAAAGACAATATTTGTCAAACATTTCTTGTCCGATCCATAGTCCTACACTCACAATTCTTTTATTAGAGGATCTATTGCATATGGACTAAGTGTCGTGATTTTCTTTCTGCAAAATCTGCTCATTCGCCAGAGTTATCTCCTTTGAAATGCATCAAATTTGTCAAAAGCTTTTGTCTGATCCATATCTCTAAGCGATTTTAACTTATACTCACTATTTTTCAGCGGGTCTAGACAGTACAGAGGAACTGTCAGGATTACATTTTGCCAACATCTGCCTATATTTGCCAGAGTTATCTCCCTTAAAAGACAGCAAATTTGTCGCAAGTTTCTTGTCCATTATCTACATTGAAAAATGACAGGGCACATTTAATTAAAATTTTGTACATAGAAAAATATGTTATAAGACGTCGTCGGCTGTAATGGAATTTCAGTCAGATCCATTCGTATATGCCAGCGTTTCCCTACAAAACTCAAGATTCCCGAAAACTAAATATCGACATAAATTTTTCAATTCCTCAAACAAGTATGTTTTGCGGGCATATGTTGAGTTTCACTAAAACTCTTGTTGTCCATACAATTATATTGTCGTGACATAGTGTTTTCCCTGCGAAAAATTACCTGGAATTCCAGGGATATGTTAGGATTTCCCCGGACAAATTTGCATAGAAATTCTGAGGATGATCTAGGATTTCTGGGCTTGTTTACGTGGGAAAGTTAGGGCGTAAATTGTAATGAATGTCCAGAATTGTCTGGGCACATTACCTAGGCCGGACAATTCTGCTCAGACATTTGTTAAGTGTTAAGCTCAGAATGTCCATGGATATTCTAGGATTTCCGAGGTTAATTAACAAATGTACAAGATTGTCCGGGCACACATGTCTAGGATTGTCCGGACTAGGTAATGTGCCCCTTGCATAGAAAGTCTGGATATCATAGGATTTTGAG
>JAVVLW010002261.1:0-11000 GCA_034401795.1 Chaetoderma sp. LZ-2023a | reverse complement strand
GCTGGCCAGGCGTGGTACTCGACTATCACCTGGTCCAGCAGCCACACACAGGTTGCCATTGACGCCCGTGTATGGCCACAGTTCTGGAACTGCCATGGGTCAGCAGTTTTCCGTGCGGGACTACTCCATGGAACAGCCTGTTTCATGGGGTGGCGGCGGAACCGCATGGTACTGGTGTTGTTGGCTATCTAACAGTGGCTCCTTGCCAGGAGGCCGCTGCTGGTAGACCTGGAAACACATTAACGGGTGATGTGTTTATGGGTGTGTCTTCCTCAGAAGTGGAATGGTCCGATGCTCTGGTATGGCTAGCCAGGGCGGAACCATCCGTGGTCTCGGCCACAGCTGAGGAAGACATGCCCCGGGGGCATCCATTCGGAGGGTGTCTTGCCCGAGGCTCAGATCCAGTCCATTGGAGTGGATCCCAAGTTCAAGTTGTTGGAGACGATTTATGACAAACAACTCTACGAAGAGCCAGCAGCTGCCTCTAGGAGGCGTGGGCAAGATGATGTATCCCTAGGGGGGGGGGGGCGTACGAGCATTATGGTGTGGTCCCAACTGTTACTGAGGATGACCATTGGGTTCTTGGAGTCCAAAGTGCAGGAGCGTGTGGCCCCACTCAGGCACTTATGGACAAGAGCCAGCCACGCTGTGAAGAACTCATGTCCCTTTGCGATGAAGGTGTCAGGGCATCTATGAATGCTGTCAATCATTCCTGTCACTTGCTTCAGTCGGTGTGGGCTGAAGCTGGGGCAGGCCACCTGCAGCGCTTTTGTGCGTCAATAACGGCCTTGTGCTGTCGATGGACACACTGGCCACTGGCCAGTTTGCAGGCGCGAGTGACTAAGTCCATGAGGCAGATGCTCCTTGACCATATGCGGCCGGCTTCGGCTATCAGGGAGCGTTTGCTTGGAATGCCCCTGAACGGCCCTAGCATCTTCGTTGTCCATGCGCGGGCCATCCTAGAGGACACAGCCAATATCACTAGTCCGTTAGCGGTGAACATGCAGTTAGAGCTGGTGCGTCAAGTGCATGCACTAGGGACTGCATCGAAGCTGCTAGCCGCTCAGCCTTCCTCCAAGATGCGTGTGGCTAAGGAGGCTGTGGAAGCCCCTGCCCACCCTAGTGGTGGTCCTGATCACCTGAGAGGCGGGAAGGGCAAGGGGAATCTTTCAAGGGCGGAAAGAAGGGAGCGAATCGTACCTAAGGGTATGGTGGCTCCCTTCACATCCATCTGGGCCGCGGCTGTGCGACAGGAACAGCGGTGCCAGTCAGACCAATCAAGCCAAGACCAAAATGGTTCTCTCTCGTTAAGAGGGGGGAGCGGATCGCAAACCAGACACCCGCCTTAGGTGTCAATACGCCAATAGTGGGTGGAAGGCTCATGCATTTCGTTGAGGCTTGGCGAGGTGTGACGTCAGACAGTCTGTTCCTGGAATGGATATCCCAGGGGTACGTGCCAGAGTAGTGGGATTTCCCACCACAAAATCTGTCTTTGGCACCTGTCTGGACTCCGTACCAGGAGGGCCAGCCAAGTTAGAAGTCATTCAAAACGAAGTGTCAGGTTTGCTTCTGAAGGGAAACCAGAATGCTCCGGGCTTCTATTCAAATAGGTTCCTTGTCCCTATGAGCACAGGGGTGGAGGCCGATACTCAGTCTCAGGCCATTGAATTGGTTTATCCATATGCCTCGGTTCAAAATGGAAACTCCGAGATCGGAAATGGCAGGATTGAGGAAAGGAATGTGGTGTGTGTCAATCGGTCTGAAAGATGCATATTTCCACATTCCAATGAACAGGGGTTGTCACAGGTTTCCGAGATTCGCGTTTCAGAACCGTGTTTGGGAGTTTGTAGTCCTCCCATTCGGCCTGTTGACAGCTCCAAGGGTTTTCACCAGAGTGGTCCTAGCGGTGACAGCGTTTCTCAGGAGAGCATGGCGCTTCACACCTACATAGACGATTGGCTTATCAAGGCGGACACACCAGCTAGGTTAGAAGTGGATACTGCTTGGACTCTGAAGTTACTTCAGATCTAGGGTGGATAGTCAACAAGGAGAAATCCGAGTTGACACGCACTCAACACTTCGTTCATTTGGGAATGCGATTCAATCTCGAGGAAGTCACGGTTTACCTGTCAGAGCCCAGAGTGGTGTCTCTGTTAGACATCCTCAAGAGTTTTTGATCGGGAAACCACATTCAGACGAGGAGGTTTCTTCAGATGCTGGGCATGACTGTCTCCTTGGAGCAGGTAATCCTGTATGCTACGAAGACCTATGCAGTTGTATCTGATGTCGCAGTGGAAATAGAGTACAGAACCCCTGTCAAAGCTGGTACCAGTTTTGGAGCCAATAATGTCGCATCTTGTATGGTGGAAGGAGCGTCAGAATCTCCTAGTAGTAGGAGTTTCGGTTCACATACCCCACCCCCAGCTGTCCATGTACACGGATGCATCACTGAAGGGGTGGGGGTCTGCCTGGGAAAACACCAGGTTTCGGGCACATGGCCTCTCCAAGAGTCAGCTGCATATCAATCTATTAGAAATGATGGCAGTGGCACTGGTACTAGAGACATTTCTTCCAGAAGTCAGGGGCAAGGTGATACATGTACGGACACAGTCGGACAATTCGACAGTAGTATCATACATAAATCGCCAATGAGGGACCAAGTCACCCACACTGTGTATGAAAGTGTGGCACTTGATTCAAAGGTGGAGGAATTACTTGGTTGTTTTGAAAGCAGCTCACATTCCTGGGCGATTGAACATTCTGGTGGATGATTTGTTTCGCAGACAGAGAATTTTGCCAACAGAATGGTCTCTCAACCCTCCAGTTCTACGAAGGATCTTCGAGCATTGGGGCAAACCAAACGTCACAAAGGAAAAAGCTCAAATCGTGACTTACATGTATGTCTCGCTGATTCCAGATTCAAATGACGTCGATACAGACACCCTGGCGATAAGCTGGAGAGGGATGCACACATACGCGTACCCACCCACCATCCTTCTACCGAAGGTCCTGGTGAAGATCAGGAAGGAGCCGTGCCTGGTCCTGCTAATAGCACCATTTTGGCCCAGCTGGGTGTGGTTTATGAATCTTCTGGATCTGCTGGTGGACAATCCAGTTCAGCTGCCCGAGATTTCGAATGTAATCTCCCAGGCCAAAGGCCGCTTCCTACACGAGCGGCCCAAGATGTTCAAATTGACTGAGTGGATGTTATCAAACAATGTTCCATGTTGGAAGGCTTAGTTTTCTCAACAGGCTACGAGGAGGAGGTCAACCGTCAAGTCATATAACCACAAGGTTAACAAATTTGCAGAATGGGGTGAAGGAAAGGATATTGATCCCTTTCAATCCACTATTCAGCAAATCAGGCTTTCTCTGTGAGCTATTCTTTACAGGATTAGCTCCTGTCACGATTGCTGGATACAAGTCATCTTTGGCATCAGTTACCCCTTGTTTAGCCAACAAGGTAAGTCCAGAGGTGGCCCAGTTGAACATGATGGTTTAGGGAATAAGCAATCTCCGACCGAGACAACAGGTGGTCATTCCAGCCTGAGTCAATTTTTAGTGCTTAATGTACTGGCCAAGCACCATTTGGAACCTTTGCGTTTGGCTAGTCTAAAGTATCTGACTCTAAAGGCGGTCTTTCTATTGACAACTTCCTCAGCAAGAAGGCGCAGTGAGATCCATGCGCATTCAACAGCGAGGGACTGATTTCTTGTCTCTGGAGCGGGTCTGCGACTGCTGCCAAAAGCAGAATTTATGTCAAAGAATCAATCTTTGAAATACATGTATCCCGGCAAACCGATCATAATACCAAAGCTAACTAGGTTTGATCGTGATACCAGTGCCTGGTGTTCAGTCCATGCTTTTACCAAGTACAAAAAACGGATGTACTGTCTACGGTCAAATGATAGACATCTGTGATTCTTCCATAAGAAGCCATATGGCGCCGCATCCATGGATTCTATCTCTTGTTGGGTAGTCGAATGCATTGAGACTACCCACGAGATTGCGACTGGTCACCAGGTGCAATGTGCTAGTGCTCACGATGTTAGAGGAATAGCCTCCTCAACCACCCTATTCAATGGTGTCCCGTTAGAGGGCATCATGGCCGTTGCACAATGGCGCTGAGTCCTCTTTCACAGATTACTATATGAGAGATATGTCAGACTCGGCCAATCCACTCACTTTAGCAGTTTTGAAACGATAGTCTAGTGGCCACAGTGTTCATCTCCTTGTGGTAAGTATTGATCGAAGGAGAATGAAGGAAATTTCAATTTCCCTTTCTCCAAGATCTAACAATACTTACCATTACATTATGGACCCTGCCTCCCAGCCCCACAGAGGCAAGCCATGAGTTGTCTCTTGTTTGATAGCTATGCAAAAAATGTGTCGGCTTATGGTGGTGGGTACCCGTTTATTGGTGGTGGGTACCCGGTTCCAGGAGCCGGTAGAGCTTTCTAAATATGAAGATTCTTAGGGCACAGCTTCAGATGAGCTGTTATTCAATAAGTAATGTAATGGTACATTGTAAGTATTGTTAGATCTCGGAGAAAGGGAAATTGAAATTTCCTTCAAATCTTGTGAATGAAAAGATTATTTCATCATTCCACTGTAACTGGAGTAAGAGACACTATCTTCGGTGACTACAACTTATTGTCAATTATCATTACTGTTTATATATTTTAAATGTAAATAAAGGTACATCAGCCGGATAAAGTATCAAGTTTTCAATAGTTTAGTATTATCATCTATCCCAACAATAATATGTCTAGTATGAATTCCAGTCAAAGCTAACTGTAAAGACCACATCTGTCTTTTGCATCAGCAATATAAAGACCACATCTGTCCTTTGCATTAGAACTGTTTGTTTCCTCAAGACATCTACATGTAACACCTGCTTGTTTTGATGAATCACTATCTTCTGAACCAAAATAGCATTAATTATGGCAATTTACCAATAGTAAGAGACCATCTATCATTAGTGCCTTTGGATTGTGGTTCAATGTTATGTAAAATAAAACTAGAATGCACTCAATGGAGATGCTGACTCATGCCAAAGTTTGACTCGTTTTTGAAAATGCACTAACTGACCTCAATATTTGACCCTTTGACTTCAGACTAAATTTTGCTTCTAACCAACCACGATATCGACGAAAATGTGTTTTCCGATAGGCACTAAATAACCATGTGTCTTCTTGACATTTGAACTTTTGACCTAAAACTAAATTTTGCTTCTATCCAACCACAATATATGAATGTTTGTTACAGATATGGCAATTCTATCTTCTTGCATTGCAGAGTTATCGACATGATCGAGGAAAATGTGTATTCCTGTCTGCACTAACCTTTATGTTTGACTGTTTGACCTCAAACTAAACTTCTTTCTAGCCACTTATAATATGAATTCATGTGCCAAATTTGGTTATTCTATATCAAAGTTTCTGCAGATATGCCTTGGAAAAACAGACAAACGAACAGGCAGCTCCACCAGCAATACTCACACTGGCAGTTGGTGGCGTGAGTAATTAGCTTGGATTTACAATACATGTAAAATAGCTACATGTAATAGCCTACTAGGAAGTCAGGTTGTATATCAGTTTCTGCAAGATCGATTGTAAAACTATGGAAATCTGCATGTAAAATGGATCTAATATGTGAGTTATCTATAAAAATTGGTCCAAATGGCTAATATGAAGCCATCTTCAAAAATCAGTTTCTGTGACATAACTATCTGTAGCTGTGGCGAATTCATTAAAAACTTAAATCTTGTTATTCATGCTACTGAAGGCGGGTGTGAGTAATGCGGTTGGTGCCGTCTTGTTTGTCTGTCCATGCAATATATCTGAGTACAAGTCACCAAATTATGCTGGTCCAGGTGAGCATGTTACCCCTTTGAGCCCAGTTTTAGCAATACAGATCTAAGTACACCATGACAGTAGATTTGTGATAGTTAAAGAAATGTATATTTGATATAAATTGGATGTTCATGAAACTATGCACATGAAAAGCAGTTGATGGTGATCGTTTTTACAAATGTAGGAATCTGTTGATAACAAATTACGCCATGGCATGCGCATACTACTTTCACAATCAGGATCGCGTCTATCACGTGTGTGGAAATGTAGCAAACCGAACCACTTGTTAATCGGATAAAATGAAAATGATTGCAATAGACATGATTAAACAAGAAACTGTCTGTCTGGAAAATTTCTACCCACATAGTTTGTCACACTGACCACTTCGCTGTCCTCTTCTAAATTCTCTTTAAAGCTATCGTTAGATGAATAATATGTATCACTATGCTTATCCAGTATCTATCATCAGGGTTATTATCATCAGTCTTAATTGTCATATCAGCACTGTTGATGTTACTGATCCAATCTGAAGTCATGTGGAGACAGAGCTTTCAGCATCGCCGCGCCAAAACTTTGGAATACCCTACCACTGGATATTAAAACGATAAGCTCTAGGGAGAAATTTAAAGAAAGAGTAAAAACACATATGTACCGAAGCGCCTTTGAAAATTAGTCAAATTGATAAATGGCGCTATACAAATGCGGTATTATTATTATTATTATTATTATTATTATTACTGAAGAGGCGGCAGGTATTTTACAGGGCCTATGTCCATACTATTTAGAAATGGCTCTCAGACATGTCAGAGGGTTTGGCAACTTCATAGACGGGTACAGTGATGTAGCCAGAATGCAGCATCTAGAGGGGAATCAAATTTTGCGATGTGTCTCAGAGAGATGGTGTGTGGGTGGGTGCTGATGACTGGATTAGGTCTGATGAAAAAGTTATCGAAATCGACGTCGGTGGGGGGTGGGGGGATTTGGGGCTGATCATCTTGAAAATTGGTTTCCGTACGATGACTGCTACTGGTTGTTGGGTCGCTTTGAAACTTCAAACGATGACTGGGCTGGATCTGTAGAAGGAACCGATTGAAATCGGCGCTGATCCAAAATCCATTATGGCCATCAGCCATTATTATCTTGAAAAGATACCTTCGCTATTGTTTTTCAGACCACTTTAAAGTTCATAGGATATCTTGACTAAGGCTGAGGAAGAAACATATCAAAATCTGCGATCACCCGAAATCTAATATTGTCACTTACGACCAGTGGCTATCTTGAATATAAATTAAAAATTTTAAATGTCTTCTCAAGAAACAATTGGTCGATTTTGACCAAATTTGATAGGACCCATCCTTGGACCATAGGGATACACGGTTGTTCAAACGAAGCCCATCGACATATATATTTGGCCGATTTATAGAACCGTCTTTAAGCCTTTCATGCCAAAGCCGGCCTATGCAATGGTCTTGAGGAATGTCCATTCACAGGCCACGAAAAGACTGTTTTTGAAAATTTATCACTGGAATGACTGGATCGATAACCAGGGCAGTCATTCCAGTGGTAAAGTTCCAAAAATAGTCTTATCTTGGCCTGCAAATGGATATTCAATAAGCAAATATTCGTCGTTTCTTGACCAAATTTGGTAATTAAAGGGATAAAAACCGCCTCCCCGAAGCCGCTTGGGCGATTGATTCGAAATTAAAAAAAGAGCATGTGGGCACTAGCTGAACAAAGTGTGTTAGAGAGAGAGAGCTTGATGAGCCAAATGCTTCGCGGCCATCTTGGATGACCTAATTTTCGTGAAAATAACCTCCCGAATCGCTGAGAGGATCGGGCTAAAATTTGGAAAGTATGACTAGGGATTAAGGGCCCTTAGTTTGTTCAAAGCTAAGTCAGTGCATTAAAACATGGCCACCATTAACCAAGCAGATTTAAGCATATTTTCGCCATATTCATGATATTGGAATTTAACTGTTTGCCGGCCATCTTGCACCACCCCACCCCCACCCCACGAAGATCTATACTAAATCAATGAGAAATATAAAAGTTCTCGAGAACCACCAGACCGAATTTGGTAGAAAGCATCCTGGGGCCATCGGGATCCAAGTTTGTTCAGTAAGCAGATTGACCAATGTAGCCGGTGCCCATCTTGGAGTTTGGTCGATTCTTGGAAATGTCATTAAAATCTCTCAAACCACTTGGGCGATTGAAACTCATGAATTTGGTCACATCTTTCAGCAGCCATCATGAATGACCTAATTTTCCTGGAAATAATTTCTCCCGAATACTGGAATGGATCAGGATGAAATTTTGGAAGTATAATTAGGAAATAATGGTCATTCAAGTTTGTCCAAGGAAGGTTAGTATGATAAAAAAACCCATCAGAATTCTGCATGTTGGCGGCCATATTGACATATATTATGGATTTTGAAGCCACAATTGGTTTTATTATTGGCGAACATTATAATTTTCGACAATATATCAATGGGCTCTATTAGTCTGTCTGTTTGTCGGTGTACAATCTCGGTTAACTTTATATCTCACCAATGTTTCAGCAATTAAACTTGGCCACATGCTTCTGTATATGATCAGGATGGAGCACACGAATATTGAAGGTCATGAGATCAAAGTTGACCTTGGTATAAAAAAAACCACAGACCCCCCTTGCGGGTTGGTCTGTTGTTTTATTAACCACTATAAAAACATACTTACCGTTCAATCACTACTTGTTAAATCAATTATCTGCATTTTGCTATCAGAATAAAACTGTTTATTACGGCTAATTATTTGGTTGGGTTCACCCTATTGAGTCTAAACTTGCAGACATGATTACCTAAGATTTTCACCAATATCCCATCAGCCACAGTGTAACACTGATGTCTTGTTTAGTTTTTTGGGAGTATGGCGATTTCAAAATTTCCACTTTCGAAACTTGGATAAAATGTTCTGGGGCCATCTTGGATATTTCCACCACCAAAAACTCCCAGAGTAAAGCAATGCGAAATTTTCCATGTTTCCTTTAGCACCGCTGAACCGATTCTAACCAAATTTGGCAGGACACCTTGTTCTTGTAGCAAATCTGGCCAAAACCGAGTTCTACTTATAGGTGAGGGCCTTTCTAGTTCAAATGCATCTATGTTCCAGGTGGGCGATGCAGGCACTGGGAATATTTTGCATTGTAATTTCAAAATAAATGCTTCGGAGGATGACGTAGTTATTATCCCCACGTTTTAAAAAAACGTTGGGATATTGTAATCACCTCTATTCTTCTGTCCATGCGTCCGTCATGCTATCTTCTCGCAAAATGTTGGTTGGAATTCAACCAAATTTGTTATGTGGGTTACCCATATGATTCCGCTTTGCAAGACGATATTTAGGTTTGGCTACTTTCCCACCCCACCTCGCCCTACCCTGGTGACAGGGCAGGTGTCCAAAGGTCAAATCACTTGTAACGCAACACCTCTGAAACGGTTACACGGAACTCAACCAAATTTGATATGTAACTTACCGCAGGGGCCGAGTCAAAGGTCAAATTTTAACCTGCAGAAATTCATTGTAATGCATCTCATCCGAAACTGTGCGACAGAATTCAACCGAATTTGGTATGTGCAAATACCCATATCAATCTGGAGTACATGAGCCCATTTGTATTTAGCCCTGTCCCAGGGGTGGGTGGGTGTGTGGGTCAAAACGTCGCAAAATTGATTGTAATGCAACTCTTCCGAAACCATTGAACGGAATTCAACCAGATTTAGTATGTGAGTTACCCATATCAATGTGGAGTGAGTGAGCACATTTAGATTTGGCCCCATCCACAAGTGGTGGTAATGGGGGTCAAAAGCTTATGAAAATGGTTGTAATGCAACTCCTCTGACACTGTTGGACGAAATTCAACCAAATTTGATATATGAGTTACCCATATGATTGTGGAGTGCAAAAGGACATTTACATTTGGCTCCACACCCCACCCCACCCCTCCCCCACCCGGGCGTGTTGTGGGGGTGGTGGGGTGTGAATTAAAGTTCAAAACTGTGAACCGCTCAATCTAGTTTTTATTTGTTTGAGCTATCAATCTGAAACATCTACATGTATCTGGCACACGTACGCATAGATCAATTAGTCTCTGGATAAGTGTCTTCAGACGCTTCGCTGCTGGAGGATTGCCTCTTGATTTACACAGTTCTTATTAATACACATATCATGACAGCTGCTTCCCTCAATGCTACAACGCTAACAAAGTTAAATCTATTCTGACAGCCTCTTTTTAGTTGTCTTCATTATTTTCTTAAATCCCAGGAACAAAAGAAATCGCTAAACGTTTGTTTAAACACATGCATTTGAAGTTTACCCTCCTATTTCATATTATTAGCATATTTCATATTGCTACTATATTATATATAGTAGTAATATGAAATATGCTAATACTATGAAAAAGAGAGTAAACTTCAAATGGCTGTGGTTTAAAGTAGGAATTGCGTGTGCAGAATTTCAATATGTCAAGAGTTATCAGTTTCCATGACATCAGATTACCTGTGCGATAAGTATGTGGACCAATTCACGAATCAATTGTTATTTCTAGGAATAGAAAATTATTGAAATGTTTTTGAGGATTTTCCAGTTGTGACTGTTAAATACAGTCGATTACATAATTTTGCAGCAGGCTATCAGTCGTTAACAAAAGCTAAACCGAAAGCGAAAGTAAATGCGGAGATACAATGGATACGTTGGATTTCCCTCTTCCGTTTCCGTCTTTCGGTAAGACGAGCAAAATGGTCATCAATCAATCACTCAATCAATCAATCAATCAATCAATCAATCACATTCTATTTCCTGTGAGAAGGCATGCTGGCCTGTAATGACAGATTACTATAAACTTGCAATTATATAGTGTGTTATTTACATAAGCGTGATTAATTTATACTCCGAGATAGAGTCTAGAATATCAGACAGCTGCGAGACAATTAGCTGCAAAGTGCACCACAAGTAATAGCTGGTTCATACAATGTCAACACTTGCTAGCCAAATACTACCTTCCTAGCATGTACCAGCTGATCCACTGTATGCCTGATAAAGATCACTGGAAGGCAACTATTTACTCGCATATCAATGAAAATATACACGCAACCTGGCAAAAGGATGCTA
>JAVVLW010002260.1:0-22000 GCA_034401795.1 Chaetoderma sp. LZ-2023a | reverse complement strand
TTGCCAAACCTACTCTCAAATACCTTAATGTCAAAGTGTGTACAGTAAACCAAGTACACCACTGGTGGAACTCCGCGGAGAATACAACCAGAGATGTCAAAAGAGCAACAATCAAGGCAAGACTATTGATACATACATCCTTCAAACTAATCGTAGCTGCTACAACCATCATGCAGTATCAGACATATGCCAGTTATGCAAGCTGTCAAAGGAAGACAGAACTCATTTCCTAGTAACATGTCCACTGTTAATGGACACAAGAGCGTCATATCTAGCTGATATCTACACAGTCATATGTCATGAAACAGAAGCACCCACAGTCAAAAGTACAGACTTTATTCGTCACTACTTACCCTGCTGGAGTAGAGGTTAGCCCATCGAGGCTGGAGTTACGATATAGATACAGAATGGCTAAATCATCGATTGACAAAGCTGAAATGCAGTATTTGACGATCGCTGGAACGGTGATAATACATCGTTTCACTGGTTGTTAAATGCTCAGATGGTCTTGTATTTAAATGGTGAACCGAGTTATATAGCTTAGAGACCAATCTGAGATAGTGTATTCGCCTGACTGTGTGTATGATTACTGTATTCTGCGGCTGTAGTAGTAGAAACATCTTGCAGCTGCAATCAGTCCTTCTTCGCTTTTACCCACTGTGTCTTGTCCTCGGCCGATATCCTTAGCTTCCTCAGGCCCATTCTTGACATGAGTGTACCGAGTCCTGCTTTCTTGAAGTCACCTCGTAGCACGCTTAGCAGATTTATGCAATGACGTCCTCTTCTGGCTTTGTATTTGCTAGCTCCGAGTAGGGCGAATTCCAAGGCTCTGTGCTCGCATCTCTTCTGGCATCCTTAGCACATGGCCAAACATGGACCATCGTTGCTGGGCGACTTTCACAGACAGCGGGAACGTATTACACATCTTGTATAGTGCATCGTTGGAAATTATGCTGTCTGGCCATCGGTGTCCAGTGATGGTGTGTAGATGTTTGCAGTGGCAGGCATCGAGTGTGTCTAGAGCTGGCTTTTGAGCTGGCCAGCTGTTGCAGTTATACAACATCAAGGATACGCAGGTTGCATTGTATAAACGTAGCCTCTTTATCAAGGGCATCTTTGATCTACGAATCCATAGCTTCCAGAAGGACTGGAAAGCTATGTTCCCCATGCCGCAGCGTGCAGAAATGTCAGCAACAATTTGCCTGAGTATGTACCTGTAAAGATGGTAAGCTTTTAGAGAAAGTAAGAATCAATATTTTAAACTATATAAAGTAGATATCATCTACTACACTAGATGGATAGACCTCACAAATACCTCAACAGGCATCGTAATACGGATACGTCATCTCTATTGGAACAACCTCAGAGACCTCTGCGACGCTCCTTTAAGATTTACAAATTCAGATTAACACAGAACTGGGCAAACACTTCTCTCCATCCAGAGTAGTGGGGAATTTGAACAAGCAACCAGAAGATGTTACTGCACCCACCCTGGAAATATTAAAAAATACACTAAGAGCTGTACCCTTAGGCCAAGATGGCTAGACAACCAAGTAAGCAAGTAAGCTCTGTTCAAAGAGTAAAATTCCCAGCAGTTCGCCATGATTAGCAATGCAACTGTGTGATCGCACCAAATTGCAATTGCCCTCAGTTATGGTGTGCCACATGCATGCAAGAACTTCTGGCACTACTGAACCCTCTATGCAGGGTGCTGCGTTTTCAGCTATGCATTGGTAGGCGTTATCTATGACTTGGCAGGCCTTGGGTAGGCCAGAACTAGACCTTAGACATGCTTTGGCAGGCCTAAGGTATGCCTTGGTGGACCTTAGACATACCTATGGTGTGCCACAACTAGGCCTTATGTAGGCAGTTGCTAAGCATTGGTAGCCCGTTGGTAGGCCTATGTTAGGCCTTGGATTGGCCATAGTTGGGCATATGCTTGGTTGGTCTTGTTAGGCCAGGGCCTACCTAAAACCTACCAAGGCCTATCTAAGGCATACCTTGGACTGGCTAAGGCATAGTAAGACAAAGCTAAGCCTTAGCAATGTCTAGCTAAGGCATACATTAGGCCTATCTATGGCTACCAAAGCCTACCTTAGGCCTAGCTACTGTTTAGACAAGGCCGAACGTAGGCTTAGCTAAGGCCTGCGAATGCATAGCTAAGGCCTACAAAGTCCTAGTTAAGGCCTACCTCAGGCCTGGCTAAGGCCCAACTAAAACATATAAGGCATAGCTAAGGTCTACCAGGGGATAGCTAAGGTCTAGCAAAGGTATAGCTAAGGTCTACCAAAGGCCTAGCTAAGGCATACCATAGGCCAACACAAGGCTTAGCTAAGGTCTACCACGGTACCAAGGTGTACCATAATCCAGACTAAGGCCTACCAATGCCAAGCATATGCATAAATATGGTCGACACAATGCCTAACATAGGGCTAACAACGGGGTACCAATGCTTAGCACCTGCCTACATATGGCCTACGAAAGCCTAGCTACGGCTCACCATATGTATGGCTAAAGTCTAGAACGGCCTATCAAGGCAGGGCTAAGGCCTAGATATGGCCGAAATAATGCTTGCCAAGGCATAGATAAGGCCTACCAAAGCACAGCTAAGGGCTACCTTAGGCCTGGATAATGCCTACCACATGCCTAACATGGGTCTGGATAAGGCCTAGCAAAGCCAGGCTATGACCTACCTGAGGCCCAGCTAAAGGCTACCAATGCCTAGCTAAGTTCTACCTTAGGCCTAGCTATGGCCTACAAAAGCCTATATTAGGCCTAGCTAAGAGATAATTAAGGCCTACCAAGGCCTAGCTAAGGCCCACTTAAAACATATCAAGGCATAACATAACTTAGGCCTATCTAAGGGCTATCAGGGCATAGTTAAGGTCTAACAATGTATAGCTAAGGCCTACCATAGGCCTATCAAAGGCCGACATCAGGTCTAGGGAAGGCATACCATAGGCCAACACAAGGCTTAGCTAAGGCCTACTAAGGCATAGCCAAGACGTACCATAATCCAGATTAAGGCCTACCGAGGCCAAGCATAGGCCTAACTACGGCCGACCCAAGGCCTACTAAGGCTTAGCACCTAATGTTTGCCAAGGCATAGATAAGGCCTACCAAGGCATAGCTAAGGGCTAAATTAGGCCTAGATAATGCATACCATAGGTCTACCATAGGTCTGTATAATGCCTAGCAAGGCCAGTTTATCGTCAATCTTAGGCCTAACTAAGGCCTACCAATGTCTAGCTAAGTTCTACCTTAGGCCTACTAAGGCCTACATTTGGCCTAGCTAAGACATAGTTAAGGCCTACCAAGTCAGGGCTAATGCATACATAAGGCTTAGCTAATGCTTGCCTTATGCCTAACTACGGCCTACCAAGGCCTAGCGAAGGCCTCCCAATGCATGGCTAAGGCCCACCCTATTCCTACTTAATTCCTACCAAGGTTCAATTGATGCCTAAATAAGGTCTACCAATTCCTAGCAAGGGCCTACCTTAGGCGTAGCTAAGGCCTACATAACGCCTACCAATGCCTACCTTAGGCCTAGCTAAGGCCTACCCAAGCCTACGAATGTCTAGCTAATGCATACCTAAGGCCTAGCAATGCCTATCTAAGGCCTACCTTAGTCCTAGCCAAGGCCTACCAAGACATAGCTAATGCCTACTACTGTTTAGCCAAGGCCTACATTAGGTCTAGCTATATATATATATATATATATATATATATATATATATATATATATATATATATAGCTAAGTCATACTTTAGGCCTAGCTGAGGCCTACCAGGACATAGCTACGGTCTAACAGTGTATAGCTAAGGCGTACCTGAGGTCTACCAAAGACTTACCTAAGACCTATCTAAGGCCGACTTAGGGCAACACAAGGCTTAGCTATGGCCTACAAGTCATAGCCACGGCGTACAATAATCCAGACTAAGGGTTGCCAAGGCCACGCATAGGCCTAACTACGGCCGACCCAAGGCCTAACATAGGCCTACCAACGGGATACCAAGACTTAGCACCTGCCTATATAAGGCCTATCAAGGCCTAGCTGTGGCTCACCATAGGTAAGGCTAAGTTCTCCGAAGGCATACGTTAGGCCTACCAAGGCATGGCTAAGGTCTAGTTATGGCCTACCCAAGGTATGACAAGTCATAAATAAGGCCACCCAATGCATAGCTAAGGGCTACATTGGGCCTAGATAATGCCTACCATAGGTCTGCATAAGGCCTGGCAAGGCCAGGCTATGGCATACCTCAGACCTAGCTAAGACCAATCAATGTCTAGCTAAGGCATACCTTAGGCCTAGCTATGGCCTACCAAAGTGTACCTTAGGCCTAGGTAAGACATAATTAAGGCATAGCGAAGGCATACATAAGGCCTAGATAAGGCCTAACTTAGGCCAAGCTAAGGCCTACCAAGGCCTAGCTAAGGACGACCAATACATGGCTAAGGACTACCCTAGGCCTACCTAAGTCATACCAAGGCCTAACTAATGCCTACCTACTGCCTAGCAATTCCTAGTTATGGCCTACTTTAGGCGTACCTAAGTCCTACATAACGCCTAGCGAGGCGTAGGTATAGCTAAGGCCTACCAAAGCCTATCTTAGGCCTAGCTACGGCATAATTAAGGCCTACAAGGCCTAGCTAGGGCCTACCATGGCCTAGCTAAGGCCTTCCGTAGGCCTAGCTAAGGTCTGCCTAACCTCAAGGACTATCTGAGGCATACCTTAGCCTCGCTAATGTCTACAAAGGCCTAGATAAGCCCTCCCAATGTATAGCTAAGGCATACCTTAGGCCTAGCTAAGGCCTACCAAAGCCTACTTTAGGCCTACATAACGCCTACCTTAGGCCTAGCTAGGGCCTACCTAATATATACCAAGGCCTAGTTAAGGCCTATCAGGTCATAGCTACGGCATTATGCCTACAATTGGCCTGCCTAAGGCCTACCACGGTCGAGCTAATACCTACTTGATGCATAGCTCAAGCATACCATAGGCCAACACACGGCTTAGCTAAGGCCTACCAAGGCATAGCCAAGGTGTACAATAATCCAGACTAAGGCATACCATTGCCAAGCATAGGCATAAATACGGTCGACACAACGCCTAACATAGGCCTAACAACGGGCTACCAAGGCCTAGCACCTGCGTACATACGGCCTACCAAGACCTAGCTGCGGCTCACCATAGCAAGGCCTACCAAGGCATGGCTAAGGTCCAGTTATGGCCGACCTAATGCCTTCCAAGGCATAGATAAGGCCTACCAAGGGATAGCTAAGGGCTACCTTAGGCCTAGATAATGTCTACCATAGGCCTACCATAGGTCTACATAAGGCCTAGCAAGGCAGGCTATGACCTACCTCAGACCTACCTAAACGCCTACCAATGTCTAGCTAAGTTCTACCTTAGGCCTAACTATGGCCTACCAAAGCGTACCTTAAGCCTAGCTAAGAAATAATTAAGGCATAGCCAAGGCATACATAAGGCCTAGATACGGCCAACCTTAGGCCAAGCTAAGGCCTAGTACCTGCCGACATACGGCCTACCAAGACCTAGCTACGGCTCACCATAGGTATGGGTAAAGTCTAGCAAGGCCGTCCAGGGCATGGCTACGGTCTAGTTATGGCCGACCTAATGCCTAGATAAGGCCTACCAAGGCATAGCTAAGGGCTACCGGCGCCTAACACCTGCCTACATACGGCCTACCAAGGCCTAGATGTGGCTCATCATAGTCTACCAATGCCTACCAGGGCGTGGCTAAGGTCTAGTTATGGCCTACCTAATGCCTGCCAAGGCACAGATAAGGCCTACCAACGGATAGCTAAGGGCTACCTTAGGCCTAGATAATTCTTACCATTGGCCTGCCATAGGTCTGCATAAGGCCTGGCAAGACAGGCTATGTCCTACCAATGGCTGGCTAAGGTGTACCATAGGCCTAGCTAATATCTAGCTAAGGCCTACCAAAGCCTACATTAGGCCTAGCTAAGACATAATTAAGGCCTAGCAAGGGAACGCTAAGGCATACGGTCTAAGGCCTAGCTAATGATTACCTTAGGCCTAACTACGGCCTACCAAGGCCTAGCGAAGGCCTACCAATGTATGGCTACGACCTACCCTATGCCTACTTAAGTTCTACCAAGGCGTAATTAATGACTATGTAAGGCATACCAATTCTTAGCTAGGGCCTACTTTATGCCTGGCTAAGCCCTACCTAAGGCCTACCTAAGGCATACTACTGCCAAGCTAATGTATACCTACGGCCTAACAATGCCTAGCTAAGGTCTACCTTAAACCTAACTAATCCCTATTCAAAACACACCAAGGTCTAGCTAAGCCATACCTTAGGCCTAGCTAAGGCCGAGCAAGGTATAGCTAACGCCTCATAAGGCATGGCTAAGGTCTAGTTATGGCCTACCCAAGTCATAGATAAGGCCTACTAATGCATAGCGAATGGCTAGTTAATGCCTACCATAGGCCTACCATAGGTCTGTATAGGGTCTGGCAAGGTCAGGATATGGTCTACCTTAGGCCTAGCTACGGCCGCCCAATGTCTAGCTAAGGTCTGCCTTAGGCCTACCAAGGCCTAGCTCAGGCGTACCTAAAACCTACCAAGGGCTATCTAAGGCATACCTTAGCCTGGCTAAGGCATAGCTAAGCCCTACCAATGTCCAGCTAAGGCATAACTTAGACTCGCTAAAGCCTAGCTAAAGCCTACCAAAGCCGACCTTAGGCCTAGCTAAGGCATAATTAAGACCCACAAAGGCCTAGCTAGGCATATATAAGGCCTAGATAATGCTTACCTTAGGCCTACCTAAGGCCTACCAAGCCCTATATAAAGCCTACAAGGCATGGCTAAGGCTTACCCTAGGCATTCTTAAGTTCTACCAAAGCCTAATTAATGCCTATCTAATGCCTAAAGTTTCCTAGCTAGGGCCTACCTTATGCGTAGCTAAGGCCTATCTACCGCCTACCAACGCCTAGCTTGGGCCTAGCTATGGCCTACCTAAGGTCTACTCAAAGCCTAGCTAATGCAAACAAGGCCTACCAATACCTAGCTACGGCCTACCTTAGACCTAGCTAATACCTACCAAGGCATAGCTAATGCCTACTGCTGTCTAGCTAATGCCTACCTTAGTCCTAGCTAACGCCTGCTAGGGCATAGCTAAGGCCTACTACTGTCTAGCTAAGGCCTACCAAGGTATTGTTTAGGCCTATCTTAGGCATAACATAGGCCTGCTTAAGGCATAGCAAGGCCTACTTTAGCCAACACAAGGCTAAGTTAAGGCCTACCAAGACATATCCAAGGCGTATGACAGTCCTCACTAAGGCCTACCAAGGTCTAGCATAGCCCTAACTACGGCCTACCCAATGCCTATCAACGGGCTGTTAAACCCTAGCACCTGCCTGCATATGTCCTACCAAGGTCTAGGTGCAGCTCACCATAGGTATGGTTACGGTCTACCGAGGCATACCTTAGGTCTACCAAGACATGGCTACGGTCTAGTTATGACCTACCTACGGCATGCCAAGGCATAAATAGTGCCTACCAATGCATATTTAAGGACTACCTTAGGTCTAGCTAATGCCTACCAAAAGCACATATCATGCACAATTACAGATTTCTCATACGATACACCCCCCCCCCCCATTATTTGGGTGATGCCCCGCCCCATGTTCCGCCAGCCTTAGTCACCCGTTTCCCATTTTATGCCGAATTCGGCCGGGAACATTCTCAGACACACAGAAATGTATATTACTGCTAATAACAGCATTAACCTTTGACCTCGTTATCCTTGTAATGTGTTTTAACTGGATACATAACCATGAACAGAGTTTATCACTGCAATAGTAGGCATTTAAGCGATTTGTTTTTCAATCGCAAAATGTTAGTTTTGACAACACAGACGTCCGAAATACATACCTCAATGTAATTCCGGCTTTTGTATAAAGAAGAGCACATGTTGCTAACTGTGTGTACCCAGCGCGAAAGTACTATCCCCGGGACATTATAAAGGACAATATGATAAAGATTCATGAACCTATTTTGTAGATATACAAGCAAACTATATAAATTGTAGCATTACAGTTTACCCTCTATCTATAGTCCACACGTCTATAAAGGCCACCTTTTCCTGGTACCCAGGGTAGCCTTTATAGACAGGTTTACCCGTAAATAAATTATACGATAAAGCTTTCAGAATATACGAAAGAGGTGTCAAAAGTAATGGAATCTTCGTAAACAACATGGTCACAATATTTTATAAATTCTCCCTTTAAATGGATGTAAATGGTTAAGCTACACCAGAAACGAATACAGTCTGGTTGGCTATGTCACAAAATAGTCTCCTATGAGATTTGTTTGCCAAATTATTTTCTTTTTAAATGTCACCTTTAGAGTCTCAATAAACGGGTCTGAGGTGGCCATTTTACTTTTTTTCATTTAGACATTTTATTGGGTCATTCAAGGTCATCTCTCAGCACTATGTCGAAGAATAGGCATACGTGTATATCATATATGAAAGCTAGACTATAATATTAGGGGTTTAGCATGAAAATTGTCTGTATATTGAATCTATACACGTTTTCTGGGCATACACCAAACATGTGTTATTTGTAACGTAGACATCATAAGGTTTTAATTGATATGCTTTATGCATGTAGTTTATACAAATGACCACGAATGACGCCGTAAAATTCCCAACTGGAAAAATTAAAATTCCCATCCATTTTCTGACCTAAAGATGGCATTAAAACAAGTGCGAAGGCAGCGTTGTCAGATTTGTCCTAAATTCCGACAGACAGACCGACAAACATACTTATACTATTCGCAGTCGCGAAAAAGATTGGCAAGCAAATCTCGTGGAATCAGTCAAACAGACACTATGCCTCTTGAAAGGATATTTGATTTCTGCTCACTGTCTACAGCCGGGGATAATGAGGTCACGTGTACTTTGTTGGAGGCATGTCTCCTGCTCCAAAAGTGTTTTCCTAAAAAATAAACGGATTACAGTCATTCATATCATTAAGTTTATCTGAAATTACTGTAACATAATAATTAAAATCAACTATAATTTTTGTATTGTAATCTAAAGAATAACGCACACACAACACACAATTATTTTACGAAAAGAAAAATATTTTATATTCGTAACTCGTGCGTATGCCTTAATAACTCAACTTAGTAAAAATGGCGGATGTGGAAGCAGAAGAAAAGCACTGGGTAGAACTTGATCTGACGTATGTGTCTCGTGTTTGAGACCACTACTATTATGTAATATATATATATATATACTAATACTACATAATAGTATGCTTCTTGGAGTATGAGTCTCTACTATTATACAGTAAATATTACATAAAAAGAGACCACTCAGACTCACTCAGGTGCACAACGATGTACATTACTATCATTTATAGTGGGAACGCATATGGTTGGTGGATGGATGGGTGGATAGATGGATGGATGGATGGATGGATGGAAGTAAGTTTAGATGGATGGAGGGATAGAGTGGTAGAGTAGTTTAGAGAGGGTGGGTGGAATGATGGAGTGGTGGATGGATGGGGTATTTTTGAGTGAGAATGGATGGATGAGTGGTGTGGGATGGGTGGGTGTGTTCATCTACCCATCCATCCATCATTCTACACACTCACCATCCATCCATCTATCCATCATTCTACCCGTCCATCAATTTGCGCATCGAATCCCGGACATACTCTCACCCGGACAAAATCAGTACTGAAAATGTGGGTTTGATAGATCGTTGCTGTCGGAGAAGCTGTGTACGCCGGACGCGTCACACCCAACGGGTAATACTAGTTAGTTAACAACGTGTCTCTGCATAGGCCTATAGAAAAGTATAACACGTCTGGATCAGCTGTTATGACGGTAATGTCAGAACTGGATTACCACGTGCGTACAGACAGAAATAATGACTCCCCCCCCCCCCCCCCCCACACACACACACACACACGCGCACGCGTACGCGCGCGTGCACATACATACGCGCACGCACACATGCACGTACATACACACACGCTCACACACACACACACACGCACGCACGCACGCACGCACGCACGCACGCACGCACGCACACACACGCGCACACATACACGCACACGCACACACACGCGTACACACACGCACACACGCACACATACAGGCGCACGCATGGACACAGATACGACACGTATATACACAATTTAATGCACGCAAACTCGCATATACACACACGCACGGATGTACTAACGCACGCACGGCCGGCCGAACCTAATACGCATGTGCAGGTGCAAAGATATGTGCACATGCAGACGTACATTCATGTAAGAATGCAAATACACACATACATACTCATGTAAATATGAAGGACTGTACATGGCTGTCTACTTACACGGATATGATAGGTCGTAAGAGGTGAGTAGGTAGGTTGATCGATCGATCGATCGATCGATCGATTCGAATCAATTCAATCAATGATAGAATGAATGAATGAATGAATGAATGAATGAATGAATCCGTCAGTCAATCAATCAAGCAATCGATCAGATAATCAATCAAGCGATCGATCGGATAATGAATCAATCAGCCATTCAGTCGGCTAAGCAATCAATTAGACACTAACAAAAATTGTGACAAAATCATAAAAATCTGTTGCTGACGTTGATTGAATGCTATTGTGAGATTAGTCATTATCAGATAGTATATTTTGCAAACTGTACTAAATCTCAATATTTGGACACTTGTTTCTAGCTATTTACTGGATGATAAATACAAATCATTTAGCCAATAAGAATATTTTTATTTTTGCGAAATTAAATCAACCAATTCCTTATTTACACAGTAGATGTAGAAGCATCGATATCCCGTTCATAATCTTATTGGGGGAGGGGGGGGGGGGGAGTCAAATGGCAAATGCGTTTAATTTTAACCAATCATACTATTGATGAATAATGCAATTCGACCAGTACATAAATCAATCATGAAAATATTACTAAATTCAAATGAGCTTTTTAAACACGCGTGTATGTGTACCGCCCCAATAACCAATCAGATACGTTGCTAACGGACCTGATCCATGTACCAAGTGTATATTGGCGAGTCTGTTGGTCAAAGCGCAGGCCCATTTACCAATTGCATGTCGGAACAGGGACCATAGGCGTGGTCTATAGCATGTGGATAACCGCAGCGACAATACTTCATAGCGGTGTCAAATATAAATATACGAAGCTATGATAGAATGTTATATTAACTTGTTTTTCGCGCAATTTTGAGATGTATTTCCGAGGGGTTTCCCTCGAAATCTCGATGGAACACTATAGGTTTTCTACGATAGTCCGACGATTTCCTATTGAGACTAGATAACTTTGAAAATTTTAATGGAATCGGTCGATAAATAAGAGTTGGGAATATAATTACTTTTGCCCCTTATTTGAATCCGGCGTGTTTTCACGGTATCGAGAATATACATTCACAACGTAATTCCGACACTAAGTATTCCACTGTTCCGGGAATTCAAACCTAAAAGTACATCAAGTTCTGGCCTATCTAGAGGCGACGTGGTGTTCGCATCGCGCGTCCTGGTGGGGGGGGGGGAAGAGACGTGGTAGCAATGGCAATTATGGAACACCGTAGCATAATGATCGTTTATACATATATAACTTTGTCTGCTTAATCCTGATCTCATGGTTTATATACACTTATATACATTTCTGTCTGCTTAATGCTGTTTTAACACTGTCTGCTTAATGTTGGTTTATACATATATACATTTGTCTGCTTAATCCTGGTTTCGTGGTTTATATATACTTATATACATTTCTGTCTGCTTAATGCTGGTTTTTAACACTGTCTGCTTAATGCTGGTTTTTAACACTGTCTGCTTAATGTTGGTTTATACATATATACATTTGTCTGCTTAATCCTGGTTTCGTGGTTTATATATACTTATATACATTTCTGTCTGCTTAATCCTGGTTTCATGGTGTACATGTATATATAATTATATACATTTCTGTTTGCTTAATGCTGGTTGTTAACATTTGTCTGCTTAATCCTGGTTTCTTGGTTTATATATACTTATATACATTTCTGTCTGCTTAATGCTGGTTTTTAACACTGTCTGCTTAATGCTGGTTTATACATATATACATTTGTCTGCTTAATCCTGGTTTCATGGTTTATATACACTTATATACATTTGTCTGCTTAATCCTGGTTTCATGGTGTACATTTATATATAATTATATACATTTCTGTTTGCTTAATGCTGGTTGTTAACATTTGTCTGCTTAATCCTGGTTTTTATATATACTTGTATACATTTCTGTCTGCTTAATACAGGTTTATACCACTGTCTGCCTAATGCTGGTGGATCCATATATACGTTTGTCTACCTAATACTGGCTTCATGGTTTGTATATGCATTTGTCTGCCTAATGCGGATTTAATGATTTATATTTACTTATATACATTTCTGTCTGCTTAATGCTGGTTTTTATCACTGTCTGCTTAATGCTGGTTTATACATATATACATTTGTCTGCTTAATGCTGGTTTTATGCATATGGATTTTAAGTAGACACCAAATCGTGTATATTTTATATTATTGATTTCGTTGATTAACTGGATTCATACGTTAGGCTAAATACAATTTGTACTTAGAATTTGCTGTTTGAATTAATATATCTGCCATAAGTAAAGATATACAAAATTGTCTGCTTAATGCTGGTTTTTAGACACTGTCTGCTTAATGCTGCAATTAGATATATATATATATATATATATATATATATATATATATATATATATATATATATATATATATATATATATATATATATATATATATATATATATATATATATATATATATATATATATATATATATATATATCTTCCAAATGATATTTTATAAGCCGAAGCCTCAGTCTCAAGACAATTCGCCTCTACTCCATTCTTGTATCCATTGTCTTACTGGTGGTCTATTCCCCACAGAAGTTAATCAATTCTACTTTATACATGTGTATCTAATGAGCTTATTTGCTGCCTGATAAGTTCACCATGACCATTTTGATTCCTCTAGCTATAGACATGCGCAGTCAAGACTCGCGAGGATTTGGAGTCGATTATGAGGACGTTGACTAACCGTAATAACCTCCTGGTTATCTAGGGACAAAGCATCATATCCTGACTGAAAATGTGTGTCTCGATAGAAAACTTTCTATTGGTAGTATTTGCCTATAAGAACTATATCAAACTCAACTGCCTGTCCCATCGTCACTGTATTCCAATCAGCGGCTTTCCACGCGTATTCAAGCGTCCTATAAATCCTGCCTCACACAGCATGATGTGATCTACGATATGATAATATTACCTACCATGCAATAAGGCATGATATCGTACGATGGCCGAAAGCAATTTTGTCGTATCGTATTGTAGAAAGTCTTTACGATGTCAATCACGCACGTTACGATTCTGTACGATTCATACAGGAATCGTAGATAGATTTGTGGCGGGGAAACATGAAATGTCAAGTATTTCCAACATGGATATTGCGATGGATGCTTCTATTTCGAACCCTGTTGCACAAAACATACCTTTGTTCTGTTGTGTGTCTATTGCAATAATGGACCTTTCCGGTTTTAGCTATGCCCCGCCCATCTCTAGCTAAGCTCCACCCACACCTGTTGGGGTCGATCGATCTATGAACACCCTGACTATCAATTTCCAAAAAACTACACAGGTAAGCTGTTGAATATTTTGAAACTAATTTGACTGGGTGCTGTTGTGCTGCCTAAGACAGCAACCGCGCCCAGTCAAATTAATTTCAAAATATTCAACATCATCTTTATTAAATTGCAAAGAATTACAAAGACAAAACAATTCATACAACGTGTCGGAGTATTTGAGATTTGATGACGGTCTATATGGAACCCTTTGTGACGTAATGATTGTGACGTCATCATACACGCGCTGGGCTGATTATGACGTCATACGAGGTCATATGATGGATGGATACTCTGGAAAGGTGAATTATTGTAAGACGCAGGCTGTTGCGGCAAGTGCGCCCAAGCTTTTCACACATGCATCACCCCCATTGTCTTCGCCTCTGTGGCCTAGTTGTGGTAAGCATTTGAAGACACGCTATAAAGGTGTTCCCTCTCCCTGAATCGTTTCCCTCAGACCACGTGAACGTTATTTGGAAAAAGGAAGTCTGTTTTGTGCCTGCACCACATCTATGACGATAAAGAAGTCTGTATTGTGTATACACCGCGTCTATGATGTTCTACGCATAAAACACGCGCACAGGCAAAATCCGCTGGTTTCGGCACACAAAATCTTACAGCCGACACCCTGTATCCTCGGAAGGACTGCCACAAGAAGACACCAGCGGCATCTACTAAACTCTCATCCACTATTTCCTTCGGGTTATATCACTTAATATGCAAACCAGCGTAGCAAGGTCAATTGGACTCCTTCCATTCTTCTCTTTCTTGTTCCCTTTTCTCTTTTCAGCCTCGAGCGTGTAGACGGTTTACATGAGACACTAGCTAGTTTTCTCCACAAGTCGGCGCCGGCCCGTAAGGGTTAATAGTAGGATCATAGGTGGTCGGTATGAGGCGTGTCTGTATGTGGTGACATCAGGGCCTGGCCATCTGTCTAGGCCGCCAGATATTAAGGAGGAGGGGCGGACGGGGGGGGGGGGTGCAGTAAGGTGGCGAAGGCGCATCTCACTACCCAAACCAGGGGCGTAGCTAAGGGGGTGTTTTGGGTGTTAGAACATTTCGAGCATATCGCCGTAGTCACGTGCCTTGTAGCATTGATGCTGTCTCCGCATTGGCTGACCTACAAGCGCTGTCAGAAAGCAACGCGTGTTTCGTATTATCGTATGTATCAGTGTAACTGTTTAAAATGGGTGATAAAAAACGGCAGAAGACAACAATTTATTCGTTTTTTAAACCTTCTCGTGACGCTGGTTGTACCTCCGTAAGAAACAATGATATCAGAGCCAGTACGTCTAACAATTTACTGCCACAGCATATGAATACGGAAACTGTATTAGAGACTCCAGTCACTGTACAATGTGCTGCTGAAGTGTCAACGGAACAACCTGCTAACGACATTGGCCTCTTCTGTGGAGATGACTCAGATGAATCTAGGAAAGTGAGTTTCTAAGAGTATTTGTACAATAATGACAGTGACATAAATGCATGAATTTTAATTAGCCGCGATCGTCGAGCGGCTCCATAGGGCCTACGACTATAGGAGCCTTTAATTGTTAGTCCGTTACCTAATTCCACCCTCAAAATGTATTGTTTTTTAAATTGAAATATAAAGGATCAATGAGTTATCCGATCACAATGAAACAGGATGCTTCTATGCCATCATTGCATCCATCCTACACCATGCGAACCTTTGTTAGCCCGTCTGCCTGTCCCTCATTCCATTACTCCATAAGGCTCACACATTCAACGTTAAGGTTTTCGTTCAAAATGGGTTTTTTCAAACGATACAGTATTTAATTCATCAATGGGTTATCCGATCACAATGAGACTTAACAGGATGCTTCTCTACCATCGATGCTGTCATAGTTTTTTTGGAGTTGTTTCCCGCTGTAATTGAGTCGCTAAATACTATTAGTGAATGGCAAGACAGAGACTCTGCCACAAATGCTAATCAACTATTGTGTGCCATTAAACAGCCTGAATTCATTATCACTACGAATGTTGTTGCAAAGGTGTTCTCTATTAGCCTTCCGCTTTGCAGATTCATGCAGAAGGAGAACTCGGACTTGGCTGCAGCAGTTAACTTTGCAACATATGTTGAGGACTCCATCAAGGCTATGAGAGCCGACTCAACAAAAGTGTTTAATGATCTTTATGTTAAAGCTGAGAAGACATGTGAAGAGCTTGGCATTACTATACTTGTCCCACGTACTGCTAAAAGACAAACTAAGCGATGTAATGTTCAAACAGCTGATCCTGAAGAATACTTCCGCATCGCTGTATTTGTGCCATTCCTAGATCATTTTCTAAGCCAACTCCAGGACAGACTACTAGCTCACAAACAGCTTCTCAGCGGGTTTATGTGTCTTATCCCAGATGGAGGCGCGTCGAAACCTTCGATGGCTCAGCAAGCACAGATTAAGGAACTCCTTGAGAAATATGCCTTCGACTTGAATTGTAATGACCTAACACTGCTGGGCGAAATGGACCTATGGTATCGATGTGTAGCTACAATGGACAATCCTCCAGCGAACGCTCTCGATGCTCTAGCTAAGTGTAACGTTGTCATGTTCCCAGCTGTACGGAAACTAATTAAGATCATGGCAACGTTGCCTGTGTCAACCAGTTCAACTGAAAGGTATGAATTGTGTTGCGTTGTACGAATGGATATTATAACTAGTAGTAGTAGTAGTAGTAGTAGTAGTAGTAGTAGTAGTAGTAGTAGTAGTAGTAGTAGTAGTAGCAGCAGTAGTAGTAGCAGTAGTAGTAGCAGTAGTAGTAGTAGTAGCCCTAAGGACAAAACTACGACCACGCCACGACCCTGGCAGCACGGAAGCAACTGCTTTCCGCAAGGATCGTGAAGAATTCTGGATCCATCAATCACATTGCATGTATCCTATAGGCATCAATCACGCTGATTGGTAATCTCACTCTACCTCTAGTAGTAAAACATCTAAATGTAAACGTTTACCCACGTACATCCATAGATGTGACGAACTTTTGTAGGGAACAAGGTGCGGTCAAGCGGCCCACAAGCTGATGCGGCCAATGGGGCGTCGACCCCTTCCTCTCATGGGCAAAGATCTCGCCTGCAGTGGCTAGCTCTCCAAATTAAGAATTATAACACGCCTTCAAAGGTATGTATAAGCCAACTAAAACGTTAGTTGGGCACACGTAAATTAGAGGTAGAAACGAAGGTGCGGGTGGAAAGCAAGACCACCTGTGGTGTGAGCCACCTACGGCACTTTCCCTTAAACAACTAAAATATGTTGCTACCCCACACCACTCACACACGTTGTAGGTACGCATAGGGATGAAAAGGCAAGACCGCATGTAGTGGGGCCTCCTTCAGCAATTTCTACCCCACCAAAATAAAATTTTCTCCATTTTGCCCGTCTTACGTATTGTAGGATAGGAACCTATAAGCGCTAGAGTGCGGATTAATTGTTGGCCATGTCCCGCCCTAACGATCCATACTCGATGGTGGAGTTTAACGCTCGCGGTTAGAATGTTCCCGTTCACCCACAGCCTTACCCGCGCGCAGCTATCTGTGTAACTGATCACTCTGATGTGCAAAGGTTTGTCTACCACGCCATAAACCGACGCCCCCTCCTGTCGTTCTCTCTACCACCCCCACCCCCACCCCACTCGCCACCCCCACCTCATCTACACAACCCACCCTAACCCACACCCACCCAACCCCTCCGCCCCACCCTACCAGGGGCAAGACCGAGCTAGCAAAATCCCGCTGGCTACAAGAGTCTGATCTTGCCCTGCAGATGGCCATTCCTCACCAGGACTGCACATGTTCATTGACATTGGCCAGCTTCATCATTTAATGGTTCCGGTTACCTTTACACATTAGGCTCATGGCCTGTTTCACATCTTCATCAAGCAATTACCTCGTATATTTTGGACGATAATTCTAGGTTGTTTCTACTAACTCTCCCTCCCCAGCACCTACAAATCTTACTCTCAGGCTATGTGTACATTTTCTGCATATTTCGTATCTGTAATTTCCTTTTCAGCGTCCTCCCATTGTTATAGTATCTCAGAGGACCCGATGATGCCGATCCATCTTCTTAGACATGGAAATTGCTACAAATCTATTTGTTCTCTACGTATGTTTCACAACTTGAATATTTTCACGTCACACGTGATATATGAGTAGATCTAAGTTGTATAACTGCTGCGAGCCACCAGACAATAATCTCATTGGGTTTAGCTAGTGATGTGCTGAATATTTTGAAAACAATATGACTGACAGTTGTTCGTGGCTTAGCCACCAACAACTTTCAGTCAAATTATTCTCAAAATATTCAGCACATCAATAGTTAAACCCAATGAAAAGGGTAATCTTCAGAAAGTCAGCAGGCGTACAGCTAAGCTAGATTAGCGCCGCGTAGACTCAGGGTCCCGATAGATGCAAAGCTATGCTTCATTATTGAGTTGTGACGATTGATCAAACAAACACACACAAATTAACCAAAATCTTGCAATGGTGTGAATGGTAACTAGAATTAGTGACACCGTGGACGCCATTCCAACCTAATAACCATCACGCCTCGCTATTTTATAGGATACAATTAATGAAAATTTGTACATCAAAGTTGCTATGTAGATAGTTATATCTTGAGCCTTATTGAAAAACATACTTAAATTCCATTAACTACAAGCACCACGCTTGGTATATCTGCACTGAACAGTGCATCAAACGGCCATGAAACTCTTTCAACTTTAAATTTCAACTGACCCGTATGGTCAGGGTACCTGTTTCTAACAGTTTCTATTTCTAACAATTGGTCAATTTTGCGTTGTCCCGCACTCTTTGTTTGGTGGCATCGTCAAAATATGTCTATTTCAATAGATACATCAGTTTTACACAACAATGGAAGATTTTTTTAATCAAAATACAGCAGAAATATGTAATTATTTTTCCTACTTTTTTATTTGGCGTGTGAAAAATATGTTTTCACTGTTACCTTTTTCAGGGTCCATAAAAATGTTCATAACTGATAAAGAAATGAAATAAACTGGTCCAATTTTCGCGCCAGACGACATCTGCCAGTCGCTGTCAAATGCGGCGTGTTGATTTCACCAATATAACGATAATTCGTGTCTACGGATGCATCGAAGGGGCATGGGGTGTTTATATTGTATTCAAATCTAAATTAATTTTTTCCACGCGCATGCCTAATCCAAACGCGGCCATATTTTCTATATATCGTAAAAACTAAAATAATTCTAACATTTTATGGTATATTCAAAACAATCCTTAGTTTTATTTTAAACACCAGATTTACGACTTTACAAAGCAAGGATACAGAATTTTGATTTTGAAAATGGTGTTGCAGCTGTCTATGTATTACGAAAACTGGAATTTGACCAGGTCTCGATTTACTACAATAACCGAAGTTGTGCTCCCTTTTAAGCGACGTTTGTATCATTATTTTAGCTGGCAGACTCTCCTGTTGTCATATCATAGACAGTGATGTCATATCACCATCGTGTCGCTATATAAATAACGAATTTTCATCCCTGTTAGAAACTGGTACCTAAGTACACAAAAAACCCTCTGAAAACTGATAATGTGTATTTTCACACACAGTAAATTTATTTGGAGGAATTACACAATTTTAATGCATGTGTTATTTCACTGAACACTCGCTAATTACTAAATAGAGGTCATTTCTTGACAAAAGATTTACATTCTCATGCAATCGACAAAATTTGCCATACCCTGTTAGAAACCGGTACTTGGACCATCCATGTTAGTGGTTGATTTTTTTTAAAGTAATTTCACTGGAAGCTGCTGCCGCCTAAGACAGCAACGGTTTCTATTTAAATTACCTTCGAAATAGTAAGGTAATATATATTTGTCGTTGTAAGTAATCTTGTCTAGTAGCGTGGTATAATAATAATAATAATAATAATAATAATAATAATAATAATAATAATAATAATAATAATAAATAATAATAATAATAATAATAATAATAATAATAATAATAATATTAATAATGGCCCACCGCCTACAATAGTATAAATAACCTTTCCTTCATATGCTATATATATATGTATATTATATATCAATATATAAATTATAGGTTTGTTAAATATCCTGAGTGAATAAAGGAAATTGAAACTGAACTGATACATGGGGTTGGAGGATGTTTTTAAATTTCCATATCCCTAATTTAACCATTATATATAGGAACGCAACCCCCTGGATAACGATGCCCAGAACGCATGCCCATAATATACAAACTCCTTAAGATACCGGTTTTCACAAAATACCTCTTTACGGGCATAACCGGCCAAAAGCGTCTTGAGGATTGTCCATTTGCAGGCCAAGAGAAGTTAATTATTTAACGCATACCAGTGGAATGACTGGTTCGTTAATGAAACACTCATTCCAGTGGTAAATTTTCACAGATAGGCTTCTCCTTGCCTTAAAATGGACATTCTATCAGCATTTTTTTTGGACCAAATTTAGCCATTAAATGGTTAAAGGGTTGTAATATAATGTACGATATTTTACACAGAGGGAACTAATTCATCTTTCCAGTTTATCCATCCATCTCATGACGTCTTAGGCAACTAAGTGACGTGTATGCTGACGTCAAAATCAGTACGTCATGAATGATTCGATATAGTCCGTCTTTAACGCTTAATAGTCCAACACGTTGTACGAATTGTATGTCTTTGTTATATAATAAACATGGTGTTGGGTATTTTGAAACTAATTTTACTGGTGACCGTTGCTGCCATAGGCATCAAAAACACTCAGTCGAATTAGTTTCAAAGTATTCAACAGCTTACCAGCATAGCTTTCTGGAAATTGATAGTCAGGGAGTTGAGAGATCGATCGATCCCAACGCGAGCGGCGTGGCGTGGGTGGAGCTTAGATAGAGATGGCCGGGGAATAGCTAAAACTAGAAAGGTCAATTCCTGTGAGAAACTGTATGGATTTAGGTTTGCTAGTAGATCTAGATCATATACAAGATGGAGATATGCTTCTGTTTTTTAAACTACTTCTTAAAACGCTATCTAATGCCAGGGCTAGAATTAAAATATAATCATTATATTATTTGAGTGTCTAACGGGAGCAGTACAACAAAGTATGCTGTTTCTCTATACTACTATGAACAGAGAAGAATACCGAACTTCAAAGCCTTATGCAAGGCTATATTTTATAGACGAATAATTTCAGATGCCCATTGAGTGTCCAATACGTGAATGCTCAGGTAATATCTAACCTTTTCCTGTATACATCCACCTACACTCACTCTACTCTACAAGTCTTTGGCGAGACCCATCCTTGAATACTGTAACTCAGCTACTTGCGCAACTGTACCAGTACATATAGGTAAGAACACATGCTTTTCCATGGCCGCACTCTTATGGACCGCATGAAGAGACACTAGAGTAGATTCCATGCAGTGATGATGATGAATGACGACGATGCGACAAGTCGACGACGACGACGACGACGATGACGATAAATTGATTATAAACTGACGCCGCCAACGCCGCCGACGCCGATGACGACGATCCCGCCGCCGTCGCCGTCGCCGCCGCCGCCGCCGACGACGACGACGACGACGACGATGATGATGACGACGATGGTGAAAATTAATTCCATCGAGCAAGGGATGATCACTACACGAGATCGTACATCAGTACAGCCATCATGCCAACCCGCCTTACCGAAGAAATCCTTCTTTAGTCAAATTGTTGTCAAAGATATTCCACGTTCAGTTCTTTGCAACATGCAATAAGCAGATCGATGTGTATTTGATATACCATTGATTGGACACCACCCGAAGTGAACTCGATTACAAATGTCATCAATCAGTTTCTAGAATTCTGACCATCACTGCTAGTGGTTGCTATGCTGATAACAGCCCGGTATTGGCCCAGTTTCGGCTCAATTATCATGAGAGGTTATGGTACAATATCGGTACTCCACCAAACCTATTCATCCGAGGTAATGGTGATAGTAGATACTGGGTTGGGGAGGGCGGTATTGTCGATGGTAATCATGTATCCATTAGTCTGTAAACCCTTCACAGCACAGATTTGATTGGCATGTCAGTACGTATGTCCTGAATATGACCTTTGGACAGCGGCCAATGTACTACCATGCCGATATGACCAGCGCGATACATCAGAAAAAGGCAATTACTCAACGTCCAATATCTAGAGCATCGATTATTATGCATCGGTCGGGACTAGACATAGAAGGTTTCGCAAATTACCACTTAG
>JAVVLW010002259.1:0-30000 GCA_034401795.1 Chaetoderma sp. LZ-2023a | reverse complement strand
TCCTTGTCCATAGCACCACAATGGGAAGGATAAGCACTATATGTTCGAGTCTACCATATCACCTGATTTATGAGCAAGAATATATAAACCCGTGCAGAAAGTTACCTAATGTTAGATTTTAGACATATAAGTTGCCGAAAAATAGAGAGAAATATTGTTCCATAAAATTAGTTATTTCATAATGACCCATCGAAAAAGCATTTACTGACCGATGGTCAGCGCTTTGAGGCGCGGACCATGAATTTATATTGATTAGATTTCGTCAACAAATGTAATAATATTATATAAATGTAATTATCGATCAATCAATGATTTATAGTTTCCGGTAGACCGTAGCACTCAATAAAGGAATATGTCGCTCAGTTGGTCGGTCGTCCTCGTCAGCCAGCCAGCCAGCCAGCCAGCCAGCCAGCCAGCCAGCCAGCCAGCCAGCCAGCCAGTCAGCCAACCAGCCAGATCAGTCAATGCTGCGCAAGCCGATTTCTAGACTTGTGACCCAGACCCGGATCAGACCAAATTCCGGATCTGTGGATATCTCGGAAACCACTGGTCGGATTTAGCTCAAATTTTAACAGAAATGGGTGTGACCATACACTAGGATTCAACAACCTTGGGTGTGAAACGAAAAAATTGTGAAAACTCGAAAACACACCGAATATCTTTTAAAATCTGGAACACGCAGCTACCGGGATTCTATTGATCTTGTTCGTGCTCCAAGTCGGGCTGGGGGTGGGGGGGGGGGGGGCATCTGAACTTACACACAGAGCAACAAGCAAACACACTCTAAATCAATTCATGTCAACATTTCCGGCGATTAGCACCGTCACACGAGAGCCGGAGCACGATGATTCCGATCTTTCCGCTTCTGATCCTGTTCCCATATGAAGCGGCTGATCCTGTTCCACCACGAAGCGGCTGACTATGTTCCCACACGAAGCTTCTGATCCTGTTCCCACACGGAGCATCTGATCCTGTTCCCACACGAAGCGGCGGTTCCTGTTCCCACACGAAGCATCTGATCCTGTTCCCACACGAAGCGGCAGTTCCTGTTCCCACACAAAGCATCTGATCCTGTTCCCACACGAAGCATCTGATCCTGTTCCCACACGAAGCATCTGATCCTGTTCCCACACGAAGCATCTGATCCTGTTCCCACACGAAGCATCTGATCCTGTTCCCACACGAAGCATCTGATCCTGTTCCCACACGAAGCATCTGATCCTGTTCCCACACGAAGCGGCGGTTCCTGTTCCCACACGAAGCATCTGATCCTGTTCCCACACGAAGCGGCTTATCCTGTTCCCACACGAAGCATCTGATCCTGTTCCCACATGAAGCATCTGATCCTGTTCCCACACGAAGCATCTGATCCTGTTCCCACACGAAGCGGCTTATCCTGTTCCCACATGAAGCATCTGATCCTGTTCCCACATGAAGCATCTGATCCTGTTCCCACACGAAGCATCTGATCCTGTTCCCACATGAAGCATCTGATCCTGTTCCCACATTAAATGGATGATCCTGTTCCCACACGAAACGGCTGATCCTGTTCCCACATTAAATGGATGATCCTGTTCCCAGACAAAGTGGCTGATCATGTTCTAACATGGAGCATTTGATCGTGTTCCAACATGGAGCGTCTGATCCTGTTCCCACACGAAGTAGCTGATCCTGTTTCCACACGAATGGCTGATCCTGTTCCTACATGAAGCAGCTGATCCTGTTCCCACATTAAGTGGCTGATCCTGTTCCCACATGAAGCGGCTGATCCTGTTCCAATACGGAGCGTCTGATCCTATTCCAACATGGAGCGACTGATCCTGTTCCCACATTAAGCGGCTGATCCTGTTCCCACATTTAGCTGCTGATCATGTTCCCACACGAGGTGTCTGATCCTGTTCCTACACCCAGCATATGATCCTGTTCCAATATGGAGCATCTGATCCTGTTTCCACACGATGCGGATGATTCTGTTCCCACACGAAGCCGCTGATCCTGTTCCCACACTAAGTGGCTGATCCTGTTCCTGCATGGAGAATCTGATCCTGTTCCCGCATAGAGCATCTGATCCTGTTCCCACATGAAGTGTCTGGCATGTTAGCATCGAATTATATACTTTGAATCCTGAATTCCCAGAATCCCAATTTCAAGGTAACGGTAAAGATAAGTTGTAGAATATTTTGAACCCAATATGACTGGAAGCTGTTGCTGCCTACAGCCAAATTAGTTTCAAAATATTCAACAGAATGTTTATTAAATAATAGACATACAATTCGTACACTTGACGGACATCTCAATGTTCATGGTGGAGTACAATACGTCACTATATTCAACATATTGTTTACTAATCAAAGACATACTAATTTGAGTGTGGCAGCAACAGCTCTGAGTCAAATTAGTTTCAAAATATTCAGCGTAATGTTTATTAAAATGTAAACCAATCAAATGCACACAATTCGTACACTTGACGGACTTTTCCAGTTTGATGACTGACAACTCTACGTCATTATGATCGTTACGTCAGTTAACATGTGACGTAATTGTTTATGACGTAAGATATTTGAGGGGAAGATTGGATCTGTCAATTCCAATTAAAAGGTGTATTAATTTTCATTAAATTCTCAGATTTGTGATCTTTCACTATGACGTGTATTGAATTTCAGGCCAAGCCTCTAGTTCTCATTTAACATATATTGACAAATGATGTGATGACTCATGTCACATGCCATCATGATGTCTGCTGGGATCAGAAGATTGACGCGTTTCTTTGTGCTTATCTATTACCAAGAGACACGGCGTGGTGTTCTGTGAGCAACATTGGCCGCAACACTAGCTCTAGCCACCACGCCAGAGCTCTGAGTATCTATGGTACCTCATTACAGTCCTGGTCAATGTGTATCCAAACGTGACTAGGTTAATCCCGGCGTAGATCGATAGTTCTCCATATGTCGCCTGGGAGACACAAAGAAGCGTAAAATAGATACATTATTGATCTACATCGATCGCGGCGTATCCAGGTAATGTTGCTATACAGAGTATCAGCTATTGTGATGACGACCTATGCTGGGTGCTATACGGTTTTTTGCAACCATACACTAGTAGCATTTTATATCAAAAAGCTTACATCTTTCATAGACAGTACTGATACTCAGAAACAACCCGTTTCCACAACAAAATAACACGTAGCCTACTATTGAATGTTGTGAACACAATTGGATTGGAAGACATTTCTGCCTCGCAGCAATGTCTTCCAATGGCCCATTCCAGTTTTAGCTATGCACCGCCCACCTCTAGCTAAGCGCCACCTTCACTTCGCCGTGTTGGGATTGATCAATCCCCGAATGCCCTAACTATCAATTTCCTGAAAACTATACAGGTAAGCTGTTGAATATTTTGTAACTAATTTGACTTGGTGCTGTTGGCAGCAACAGCGCCCAGTCAAATTAGTTTCAAACTATTCAATAGAATATTTATTAAATAGTAACGACATACAATTCGTACAACAACGTATAGTCCGTTTTCAAATATGCGTTTGTGACGTGCTTATCGACGTCATTCATTAGGATGTCATTCTACACGTCGCGTAGTTAATTACGTCATATGATGAATGGATAGAGTGGAAGTCCATTCAATTACTAGCTTCAAAATATTCAACAGAACATTTCTTACGTCATGTTAAAAATTGTATAAACAAACATGTTTGTGTTACGCCACACTACGTCAAACAGGCGCCATTAGACACTAAAAAGCTGGCACAATGTGGAATCAGGAATGCCGTTGCAATGCAACCATAAAGCCAGACTTTACGACTTTGCAATGAACTATGAAGCTGGACCTCAAACAAAATAAATATAGAAGGCGCGTCAATACACTTAGCAATGACCGTAACCTAAGTCCTTTGACCTTTTGACCCCAAAGTAATTGTCGCATCCCTTCTCGTTAGCAAGTATCCAGGTTTGGGTGTAGTATTATTAACTGTTAGTATAGAGAAACCCCTTTTAGGTACATTCACTCAAAACTCACATACCTTGGGAGGAACAATGAAAACGTGTGTCTATCTGTCCCCGTTAGTCAGGATAAATATGTTGAAAACAAATAAACAAAATGTCAGCAAAGATAGATTGACTGGCACTCTATTAGATTGGTTAACTTCAAGCTAATCTCCACCCAGTGTCATTGTGCAAGCATTTGAATTGATTTAAAACAATTATCTATCATATCCCAGCAGAAGTTGTGATGTAGAATTCTTGTCTATACCACATCATCACACGATGTCTGTGGGATGGTTAAGTTTTTAGAAATACTCAGAATAATCATCCATATCAATCATTAGATGACATATGATCATATCCGTATGGTGTCTGACCCTCAAGAAAATGATTTATAAATTTGACAGTTTGCTAAATTCCTGATTACTGGGACATAACAAAGGTTAACATATGACATTTATACAGATGGTTTGTCCAAGGTGACAAGATGACCATCACAGCAGCAATCCATTTCTAGCGCTGCTCAACCCACTTCTAGCATGCCAAGATGACCATCACAGCAGTAATCCATTTCTAGCGCTGCTCAGCCCACTTCTAGCGTGCCAAGATGACCATCAGAGCAGTAATCCATTTCTAGCGCTGCTCAGCCAACTTCTAGCGTGCCAAGATGACCATCACAGCAATAATCCATTTCTAGCGCTGCTCAGCCAACTTCTAACGTGCCAAGATGACAATCAGAGCAGTAATTAATCCATTTCTAGCGCTGCTCAGCCAACTTCTAGCCTGCCAAGATGACCATCAGAGCAGCAATCCATTTCTAGCGCTGCTCAGCCAACTTCTAGCGTTGCTCAGCCAACTTCTAGCGTACCAAGAAGACCATCACAGCAGTAATCCATTTCTAGCGCTGCTCAGGCCACTTTTAGCGTGTCAAGATAACCATCAGAGCAGTAATCCATTTCTAGCGTTGCTCAGCCCACTTCTAGTGTGCCAAGATGACCTTCATAGCAGTAATCCATTTCTAGCACTGCTCAGCCAACTTCTTCCATGCCAAGATGGTCATCAGAGCAGTAATCCATTTCTACCGCTCCTCAGCCCACTTCTAGCGTGCCAAGATGACCATCAGCGCAGTAATCCATTTCTAGCGCTGCTCAGCCCACTTCTAGCGTGCAAATATGACCATCAGAGCAGTAATCCATTTCTAGTGCTGCTCAGCCTACTTTTAGCGTGCCAAGATGACCATCAAAGCAGTAATCCATTTCTAGCGCTGCTCAGCCAACTTCTAGCGTGCCTAATACATTTCTAGGGCTGCTCAGCCCACTTATAGCGTGCCAAGATGACCATTAGAGCAGTAATCCATTTCTAGCGCTGCTCAAGCCACTTCTAGCATGCCAAGATGGCCATCAGAGCAGTAATTCATTTCTAGCGCTGCTCAGCCCACTTCTAGTTTGACAAGATGACCATCAGAGCAGTAATTCATTTCTAACGCTGCTCAGCCAACTTCTAGTTTGACAAGATGACCATCAGCGCAGTAATTCATTTCTAGCGCTGCTCGGCCAACTTCTAGCATGCCAAGATGACCATCAGAGCAGTAACTCATTTCTAGCGCTGCACAGCCAACTTCTAGCGTGCAAAGATGACCATTAGAGCAGTAATCCATTTCTAGTGCTGCTCAGGCCACTTCTAGCTTGACAAGATGACCATCAGAGCAGTAATCCATTTCTACCGCTACTCAGCCCACTTCTAGCGTGCCAAGATGACCATCAGAGCAGTAATCCATTTCTAGTGCTGCTCAGCCTACTTTTAGCGTGCCAAGATGACCATCAAAGCAGTAATCCATTTCTAGTGCTGCTCAGCCTACTTTTAGCGTGCCAAGATGACCATCAAAGCAGTAATCCATTTCTAGCGCTGCTCAGCCAACTTCTAGCGTGCCTAATACATTTCTAGGGCTGCTCAGCCCACTTATAGCGTGCCAAGATGACCATCAGAGCAGTAATCCATTTCTAGCGCTGCTCAAGCCACTTCTAGCATGCCAAGATGGCCATCAGAGCAGTAATTCATTTCTAGCGCTGCTCAGCCCACTTCTAGTTTGACAAGATGACCATCAGAGCAGTAATTCATTTCTAACGCTGCTCAGCCAACTTCTAGTTTGACAAGATGACCATCAGCGCAGTAATTCATTTCTAGCGCTGCTCGGCCAACTTCTAGCATGCCAAGATGACCATCAGAGCAGTAACTCATTTCTAGCGCTGCACAGCCAACTTCTAGCGTGTAAAGATGACCATTAGAGCAGTAATCCATTTCTAGTGCTGCTCAGGCCACTTCTAGCTTGACAAGATGACCATCAGAGCAGTAATCCATTTCTACCGCTACTCAGCCCACTTCTAGCGTGCCAAGATGACCATCAGAGCAGTAATTCATTTCTAACGCTGCTCAGCCAACTTCTAGTTTGACAAGATGACCATCAGCGCAGTAATTCATTTCTAGCGCTGCTCGGCCAACTTCTAGCATGCCAAGATGACCATCAGAGCAGTAACTCATTTCTAGCGCTGCACAGCCAACTTCTAGCGTGCAAAGATGACCATTAGAGCAGTAATCCATTTCTAGTGCTGCTCAGGCCACTTCTAGCTTGACAAGATGACCATCAGAGCAGTAATTCATTTCTAGCGCTGCTCAGCCAACTCCTAGCGTGCCAAGATGACCATAAGAGCAGTAATCTATTTCTAGCGTTGCTCAGCCAACTTCTCGCATGCCAAGATGACCATCAGAGCAGTAATCCATTTCTAGCGCTGCTCAGCCCACTTCTAGCCTGCCAAGATGACCATCAGAGCAGTAATCCATTTCTAGCGCTGTCAGCCCACTTCTAGCATGTCAAGATGACCATCAGAGCAGTAATCCATTTGTAGTGCTGCTCAGCCCACTTCCTGTGTGCCAAGATGATCATCAGAGCAGTAATCCATTTGTAGCGCTGCTCAGCCCACTTCTAGCGTGCCAAGATGACCATCACAGCAGTAATCCATTTCTAGCGATCAGCAATCCACTTCTAACCAAACTATGCCCACTTTTTACAAGTGTTTGAATCGATTTGAAACTTTAAAACCGGAATTCACAGAATCTAAATTTCAATACATGTCAGCTAGCGTAGCAGCGTTTTTAAAATTGTAAATTCCTCAGAGAGACTATTTGTACACGTCGTGACAGACGTTCCCGTATTCATGAAGAGGTTAATCTCCATTCCGATTGTGATGTCAGCTGACATATTTGATTATGATGTCATATACTTGACTCACAGACAGGATCCCTTCGTTGATCTTTTTCCTATCTTTACAATCAGGCAATAAATGAAGTTTCAATAACATTCTGGACTTAAATATAGAATGGCGACCAAAATCTACACTGCATTCACCTGGATGGACATGATGGATAGACACAAGAGATGAAACCAAAAACACGATTCTTTCAACTAAAACAAAGGATGAACTGGTTTTCATTTTTCAACAAATTTGTTGAAAAATGTATAGCAGTTTCTTTGATACTGACACAATAAACAATAGAATATTGACATCAGAGGGGTAATGGTTAAGAACAGGAGACAAACATTATGCAGCTACATAGACTATTATTGTAGTTTGAAAACATCAGACACATGATGATCAGCATCACCAGTCAGTTCGTATATCACAGCTATAAAAACACACAATGTGATCAAATTCGATGCTCTTCTCACACGCCATTCTAGATTCATACATATTCTTAATTTTAAAACTACAATAACCACTGTATCAATTAATATCATATTTATTACATGTTCAAATTCGATGCACAGATGTATGGATGGATCTGGTATACAAACATTATTACACACGTACATGCACGCACGCACACACACATTAGTAAGTACACAACATGCATACTTAGTGTATTGACATACTACAAACACACACCATCTTATTGATGAGTGAATAAATGTCACGTTTAGATCCAATAAGAAATAATCCAATTACCGCTACTGAAGCAAACACATTCTTTACAATGTAGGGAACATTTTCTGCTGAATATTTTGAAACTAATTTGACTGATTGCATGCAGTCAGATTAGTTTCAAAATATTCACTAGTTTTCTAGTATACCCGTTTGAAATTAAGTCAGACATTTCATGGGGCAACTGGTTAACTGCCGGACTACTGCAAGCCACCAGACAATAAGTTCAATGGACAATAACTCTGGACCTGTTGAATATTTTGAAAACTATTTGACTGAAAATTGTTGGTGGCCTATGTGCCGTTAGTAGCTGGTTTCCATCAGACAAATACAAGTCATCTGTGGAATCCTGCCAATAATACACAATACAATTCATGTATTCCCTTAAAAACTCAATTCAATTATTTGTAGATATAAATAAAATGTGTTTATTATGTGTTGCTGACATAGTTGCAATACTATATAATATATTATAGATGGGTTGAGATGTTGATTAAAATTAAATTGAATATCTCGCTAATACCGGCAATAAATAGCTACAGGGCTTCAAACAGGCACTCGGAAAAAGTTTGGGACATATTATGGATGGTTTTGTCTAAACACTAGGGATAAATAAAGGGGAGATTAGGGATTTCACTGGCCATATACATGACTTATTATTTAGTAATCAAAACTGAACACATCAAGTCTAAGTATTAATGAGAAAGGTGGCATTTCTCTTGAAATAGTGCATTAGTCCCACAGGTAAATCCTGCATTGGTCACCTTATAACATACCACAGGTAAATCAGGCATTGGTCACACAATGACACTTGAACATGGCACAGGTAAATCTGTGTCTACACAGATGTCATCTCAAAATTATATAAGAAAATGGTTCATGACTGGCTAATAATTACACTAAAGGTGAAAAGTGGTGCAAAAACCTGACTTACTACAAATTGGGAAGCTGATAAAAACTTCCACGTAATAATGAATGAAAAGTTAGTGAAATATAGGGAGTGGGTAATAATAGGGAGCGGGTACTAATAGGGGTCGGGTAATAACAGGGAGCAGGTAATAATATGGAGCGGGTAATAATAGGGGCCGGGTAATAATAGGGAGCAGGTAATAATAGGGAGCGGGTAATATTAGGGAGCGGGTAATAATAGGGAGCGGGTAATAATAGGGAGTGAGTAATAATAGAGCTAAAATAGTGAAAAAATAGGGCAATATGGCTCATTTGAAAGCCTGTAGCTGCATCTATTACCCGTGCTGATGCAGCAGATCTACGTCAATAAGTATTTGTACAGATACAGAAGTAGATTGATTTGGAAATGAGGCAGAGTTGGCAGTGGCATCATAACCAGCGTGAATCGGCTTATCATTATTGTGGATGCAAATTATGCAAATATTGTTATGTCATTTGAATGTAGTGGATTTTTGGAAAATAATGTCGAAAACGGTCAACTTTTGTAAATGTATATAAAATATGCTTAGTTTGAAAATATTTCCTCCTTTGTGACCTACAGTTAATAACACTTCACCGCTCAAGACGGCCAATAACAGATTCTGTACTTGTCTTGAGAAATGTCCATCTTTAGACCAAGAGACTATTTTTAAATTTTCCACTGCAATAACTGGCTTGATAACCGAGACAGTGATTTGTGGTAAATTTTCAAAAATAATCTGGCCTGCAAATGGCCATTTTCTAAGAGAAAATTGAAATTCTAACAAAATTGGAGTGAAAGACACTCACCCACAGACACGAACACGCACAACAATTGTATGTCACCATACAAAATAGATCAAATCAATCTCTCAGATTCTTTAACAATTATCTATAATAACACATAAATCATTATAATTCTAGCTAGTATATTTGATATTTACATGCCTGGAAATCATTTAATTTCCTAAATCTTTCATAAATATATAAATTTCTTCTTTATAAATATTTTTTTAAATTTCAGTGATATACCTAAGATATATACCCTATCCAGTGAATTGCTCATATAATGTACAGATATGGTGATAGCACAGAGACAGGATAACATTCAGTACAGCTGAAAAATAACTAGCTTATTTCCAACCCATAAACAGAAACATGTTCGTACAGTTTTGAACATGATTTAAGAAATGATCTGTTGAATATTTTGGACACAATTGGATTGGAAGACATTGCTAGCAGCAATGTCTTCCAATTAAATTATGTTCAAAATATTCAACAGTATGTTTTATATTAAACAGTATGTTTTACTTTGTTTTGTAAATATTTATAATTCTTTCCGAGCTGTACTGTAAAGGTATTTAAATAAACTGAATGTCTGCTAACATGGCTACACTGTGTATTATAAATATAACCCTTTCAACCACAAATATCATATGATGTAATACTCAATAAATATTGAAAGCTGAAAATAAGTTGTCCGCGAGCCGCTCCAGTCTAAGTAGGCTCATAATATTTGCCAGCTTACTTGTCTATTCGTCTTGAAATTGAGATTTATTGTTTCATAGTTGACAGGGTTAGCACGCACGCGCACGCACGCGCGCGCACGCACGCACGCGCGCACGCACACACATCTTTATTAACCCGTTAACACTTAAATGTGTTTTAAAAAATTCAATTTTCTCATAGTAAATGTCCATTTGCAAAACAAGAGAAGACTATTTTTTTAATTTATGACTGGAATGACTGGCTCGGTTATCGAGCCAGTCATTCAGGTATAAATTGTAAAAAATTGTCTTTTCTTGGTCTGGAAATGTCCATTTCTCGAGAGCACTGCTTACATCCGCTCCAGATTTTACTCCACTAACCGTTTAATACTCATATCAGACAAAAACAGCTTCTGCAGTGGTCTTGAGAATTGCCCATTTGCCGAGCAAGATACGAGTATTTTTTTTAATTTAGTACTGGAATGACTGGCTCGATAACCTAGTCAGTCATTCCAGTGGTAAATTTTCAAAAATAGTCTTCTGCTCGGCAAATGGGCATTTTCTGAGAAAATTAAAATTTTCTTGAACAAATTCGAGTGTTAAAGGGTTAAAAGTGTAGATGAAGTAATTCAAACACAGGAAAGCACAGATATGACCTTTTTCAAAAGCGAATAAAAATGCACTGTTCAATATTTTGAACTTAATTCATCCAAAATTCATCCAATCAAATTAAGTCTAAAATATTCAACAGAACATCTCTTACATTGTGTTGCAAATTGTACCAACACGTTTTTGTCTTGGAAACACGGTAACTTAGTTTCTGAGCTGCACTGTATTTCCATCAAATATTTGTACTTAACGGCAAAACCAGCCTCTGAAAGCAGTCGTCTTGAGGACATTAATTTTTTAAGCTTACCTCTGTTATGACTGGCTCAATAACAGCCAGTTAGTTCAGTGGTAAATTTATTTAAGTCTTCTCTTCGCATACAGATGGACATTTAGTAAGCAAATATTTTAATTTGACCGTTAAAATGTTGAATATTTTTCAGAATTTCCTGTAAAGTTGTCTTGAGACTGCGACTGTAATCTTAAGTATTAAGTTAGATCTATATAATATAACATAACCTACCTTAATGTGTGTTAATATCTGGTATTATTTAACAAGTTTAGGAATTTAACTGTTGAATTTCGTCAACAAAATATTAATTTTGTCACAGAAAATATCCATTTGCGGATCAAGTATTTCTGAAAATTTTTCAATGGAACAACTGGCATGGTTCTGGCAGACTTGACCATGAAAGGCTCTGTAAATTATATTATAACTCAAGAGTTATTGAGTTAGTTGAATAAATTGAGAAAAATAGTCTGCTCTTAGTATTCAAATGCAGATTTGTCAATTCTACAGCAGAGGCCGACTATCATAGCATTAAAATTTCAAATTCTGACTTTCTAGGATTGTCATGACCAGCATAAACCCTACACTTAAGTATTACCATACATGTATGGTAACAGTTACTCATAATACAACAAACATAGCCAATCACAGAAGTTGAAAACCTGAGTCACAGTATTATCGAAGAGAATAATGATTGATATGAATCAAAATTGGCCATTCAGCATGAGAATAATTCTTGCGAGCGTAGAATCATAGCCAACTGTAGGTACTATATATATATATGACCTCTTGCGATATTTGATGCCATATGGTGTCTGTTTTCTATAGACAGCAACACCGTTCAGTCAAACTATTGTCAATGTAAGCAGTAGCATTTTGAAGTGAGTAACATCAGCTGCAACAATTACTTTCCATCACAATATTCTACAAATATATGTACTTTATCTTAGATAAATCTATTTTATTCTCAGATATAAATCGCGTAGGCCTATCTACTCATTCTACTTTCATAGTTAGGTAGGTAAAAACATTGAAAGGCAAACAATTATTTTGATAAGTTGACAAAGTTAGTTGTTGCAGCCTTAAGTCCATAATGACGTGCATTCTCATTGATCTTCAAATCTTCAGCAAAATGGCACTTGAATGTTCTAATGATTCATTTTTTTTTTTGGGGACACCAACCAACAGCTTCCAATCAAATTATAGTCAAAATATACAATAGCTGTTTCTTAGTATTCTTTTGAACCTGCTACACTTGGACTGCAACAGTAGTGAGATCGTCGAGGTACTCTAGTCCTCCATGCCTACACCTTAAGAGCTAGCGGACAACAGATCAATTGCACGAATTGGGAGTCCTTTTTGTTCAAGAATTCCCAATCAGTATAGACAATAGATTCACATTGACTGTGATATTTAAAATGAATATTGTTAACGAACATTGCATGCTGGGTATATTGAACTATTGTTAACCATTTAGCACTCATACCTGCAGTGGTTTTGAGAAATGTCCATTTGCAGACCAAGACTATTTTTGAAAATTTACCACTGGAATGATTGGCTCGATAACCGAGCCAGTCATTCCAGGGGTAAATTTTCAAAAATAGTCTCCTCTTGGTCTGCAAATGAACATTTGCTATGAAAAAATTGAAATTTTCTTGAGTAAAATTGCGGGTTAATGGGACATGAGAGCTTTAACACAATAGTAACTTATTATTGACATTACATGCATGAGACGTCTATTCAATAAACAGATTTATGAGGGAGACAGCTGGGTGATCAGTACTAATGTACATTTCATCTACCAGATTTTATTATAGTTTTGTAGTATTGCATCTACCTGGTGTTCAGGTAGAAAAGCGTGACGCTCCAGCTTGCAACATGGTTCTTTTCAAAATGACCTTCAATTAACACTAAAAAAACCCAGATTTTATTATTCTATTTAGTGGGTGAAAACTCTGAACATTGAATGCATATTTAACTACAATCTTGGTTTAGAAAGCTATGCTGCTGCTATTGTAGGTGATATTAACAGTGACTCTGTTACATACATATTCACTCAAGTAGACCCAGATCTGCTAAATGAACCATTTAAAATGGTCAAACCAACCAAAAACATGCTTCTGGATTGTGCAAGGTATGTCCAATCACAATTAGCGGGTAGACTATTCTTGACAATTTATCACAGGGATGCATGCTTAGAGCAGGCGAGTCATTCCAGTGATAAAATTGTCAAAAATAGTTCTCTTTAGGTTTGCAGATAGACGGACATTCAAGAAACACATATTTTGATTTTGTTTCACGAATCTTGACTATTAAATGGTTAAATCCCAGACAATACCTACAGAAATAAATTATAAGTTCAACCTTGAACTTTTAAGCACATCAAAGGCAGCAAATGGCAGACATAGTTAAGCCCTAGGACAAATGTGGTAATACTTTGTGGACTGTTAACAAGCTGTGCATTTTAACACTGTCAAGTGTACATAGCTCGAGAACATAAGCAAATGCATGCATATATTACTTCTCACAACAGCTCTATGTGATGGCATGTGGTGCAAATATTCGCTGGAGAACTCACGATGGTATGGAAAGTACACATTCTTATACTCGTCATCACCTTGAACATAGAACAAGGTCAAGAAAGTCTTTCTTACATACAGGGGTAAGGAACATATGCATACAATAGTTTTGTGTCTCTGGACAACGCAGGTTTCAAAATTTGACCATCTGAAATTAAATTACCTCATGGACCTGTAGAGGTTTTAAAATAAAGGCATTTTTGGTGTAGAAACAGACATTTGGATGGATGGACAAATCGAGCTGAATAGCGAGACATGTTTATCTACCATTAGTCAACACAAACTTGACTTATAATAGAGGATTCTGAACTGTCGCTCAAGTATATGACATCATAGGCAAATACATTACTTGTTAGCTGATGTTACAAGGATCGTCTGTGTGTGAATAGAAATTCTGTCAAGTCTCTTAACCCATTCACCAACAAATCCCTGAAAATGTAAATTCTTTATGATATAAAACTTTTTCTGATGAATATTTTGAAATTAATTTGACTGGAACCCATTGCAGTGGCTTCCAGTCAAATTAATTTCAAAATATTTGACAGTTTTCTTGTATGGTTGCCGTGAAAATGAGATAGAGAATTCCTCGGTGAAAGCGGTCAGTGAATGTTAAAAGAAGAAGTGCATGCGACACATCATGATAAACACTGAGTCAATGACACAAGCTGCATCATACACATGCCTACATCATTCTCAACAGCACATCACAAAATTCTGCAACGCCGCAGTAGTGTTGGAATTTAGGAAAGGTGAAACTAGTGCAGTACTAATAAAATAATATGAGCAGATTAGATACATGTTTTAGTCAACGTTTCTCAGTCATATGAGGAAAAGTATTCAGAGCTGTCAAAAGTTAAGCATGTGCGTATAGACATGACATAGTATGTCATTGTGTTGTGTTGTTTATATTTGATTTCTAACAAGCTTTCAGATATAGAATAGTTAAAAGATATTTAACATTTGTAAAGACAAAAAATAAAACAAAACAAATATCAAGAAGACAAAACAAAATGAGCCAAAAGCAAGACAAAATGGAACAATGAATGTACCCCATCGTACTAACATATGCCGTTCTAGGCCATACTTGCACACATTTGATCTCGTGCTATGTGAAGCAACATTACGCTGGTGGGCTGGAGGCAGCCAATCAGATTTCTGCCTACTTCAATCTAGCCATCAATCTAAAACTAGAGGCGTGCCTTCATGCCAATATCGATGGAGAGCTCGTGAGACAGGAATATCAAACGATGTGATTGGGTGTATAGTAGTAGGATGATAATAAACAGGCAGTTTTATCAGGCCGAACAATACGTCATTTATGAGTTTCATGTACTTAGCGCAGCCATCAAAAGCATGCAAACATGGGACTCGATACGAGAGCGTTAGTGGGAGGGCGAGACCGTGCGATAGGACGATGAATGTAACCAAGATTGTCTCATTTTTGCTCTTGCTTTTGTCTTGGGTGTGTTTCTCTGTCATTTAGTGTTTGTTTCTGTCCATTTTGTACCATCAAATGCCACAGGAAACACACGCACGCATGCACACACGCAATTCCTTGGGATTTGCTGTACTTGGTGGTAACATCTCCACAGCTTGCAGAGGGCAGCACTGCACAAACCTACCAAGAGTGCTACATGTCCGTACCGATTTAAAAGCAGCAGCAGGTTGTTTTCAAGCCACTGCAGCTGCAGAACACAATTGCAGTACACATACATATATACAAAGGTTTCAATTTTCATGGTACTGTAAATTGCACTCATAAGGCTTATATGTACCTTAACGAGCAGTGCATCTACTGCTTAGCTAACATATCTTACAGCTCATGAACAACATTGAGTACTAGCAGAATGCAAACAAAAACTGTAGGCATTTATACACGAAATTAAACATATTCCATAACTTTTAAAACATTGGTTCAGCAATATCAATATGGCATAAGCTCCTCTAGACAGACATACATCGCGATCACAGTCTAACAAAATATAGAATTTACATGTACATAAAACAGAGTTATGGAACAATTAAAAGCAGAGCACTGGAATTAATGTAAATAAAATTCTAATTAAAACATTAGTCACTATCTTAATACTATTTTGTCTTAGATCACATTGCTTTACATCTTGACAAAATTACATATTGTAAAATTGAAAATCATTCAATTTAAGCCATTTCATCCTGGCATCTCTTGACCTGGTCAAATCATAATGATACATGAAGTAGCATTAACCATTTAATGTTCAAGCCGGCTTAATTCATCCTCTACACGGGTCAGTAGTAATGTTCATTTACAGGCCAACAGAATAAGATTTTTGAAATCTAACCACTAGAATAACTGGCTCGATAAATGAGCCAGTTATTCCAGTGGTAAAATTTCAAATAATATTATTCTCCTGTGCAAATGGACATTGCTCAAGAACACTGCATCTGCTGGTTTTGGTTGGCTTGATCGCTGACAGGTTTACATAGTATAGAAGGTAAGGTATCTATCTATTGAAGAACAAACATCTGCAAGCACAGACTGACAGACAAAAACCAATCACACAACCGCTTTCCCAAACAGTGAAGATGAGTAGCGGTAATTTATGTATTTACTGGTGTACCTACCTAGCTACATATACATAGGAATGGCATAGCCAGCCAGACTGTATTCCAAAGGCCTTATAATAAACTTAACCCAATATTCATCAGAATTTCTCAAAGAAAATAGATATAGAAAAGTCTATTTGCAGGTCACAAGACTACCTTAGAAAACATATCACTGGTTTACCCCTTTTAATCTGTGACTATATAGCCAGTCATTCCAATGGTCAGCTTTCTAAAATTAACTTCTCATGGTAGATACAAATAGATATTTCTAATATTTTATTCGCCGTTTCAGGTTATTATCGTACTAACTCTGTGAAGACGGAATACCACCCTTTCAAATCTGTTATAAGATCTTAGCATATAAATTCAAACTTTGTTATAATTTAAACTGACATGGCACTAAAGAAATAAACTCGGGGTTCAAAAGATAAATAGTCAAAATATGTATGAGACTAATTACAAAAATGTATATATGACCTAATTTCATTTCATAACACGTGTGGTTGGTTATGTCTGTGTTTTCACTTGTGAGTTGTGAATTAGATCAGATCATCCCAATGTGGACATTTGGCAGTCACAGTGGTCAGCTCTAACAACCTGAGGTAGTAGTACTTTAACTCAGCAACAGTTAAGATAGCCAAACCCAGCCTCTACAGCAGCCATGAGGAATGCCCACTAAAGAGACCAAGAAGACTATTTTTGGAAATTTATCACTGAAATGACTGGCTCGTTAACCGAGGCAGTCTCTCTAGTCATAAAATTTCAAAAATAATCTGCTGTCCTGTAAATGGACAATCACAAGACAAATATCAATTTTCTTGACCATTCTTAGCCCTTACAGAGTTAATGTTTAAGAGTAACTTAGAGCAATGACACGCGTCTTGGAACTCAATATGAATCTCTCACCTATGTTATATATATAATTGATATGGAAGTAAAATGTGAAAACATTACATGCCATACCTCTAGGCTTGTAATTAAAGACACTGCATATATGATAAATAAATATTTTTGAAGGCAAATTTAGCTGCCAATTTAAAGGATAACAGAGGATTATGCAGTTATTTTGCTATTAAGAAAATAGTATATTTTTACGAGCTTGAAAGAAAATTCAAACCAAACCTATCTCTAATTCTCTATATGTATATTCTACCTCCCTATATAAGTTATATGTCATCATATATATATATATATATATATGGCATTAACTTTGCGTTGCAATCCACAATAAAGCATATTAAAAGATGCAGCAAATTCACATCCATGTCTGTGCATAAGCATTTATGCCATATTTTACATGAAATATTTAAAACACACTCAGATATTGCCATAAATTGGTGCCATAGGCAGATTTCACCTTTTCTAACATAGCAACTATCGCCTAGCAACACAAAATGATTTAACCCTTTAACATTGCCAGCCAATCAATTTCAGAACAGTTATAAAGGAAAGCTGTTAGGTATTTTGAAACTAGTTTGACTGGAAACGGCTGCAGGCAAGGCAACAGCTCCCAGTCAAACTATTCTCAAAAGAATATTTTTGAAAGGGGAACACAAACAGAAAGGTCAAAACACGCCAAATCATGCTTTTGCAAAATGTAAATAAAATAGAATTTGCACATTTTCGAATTCCTCAATAAGAAATTTTGTTAGGGACTCAATTTCTTATGACATCATAATGTGAATGATTGTTGTGCTATGACATCATAGTGTGAATGATTGTTATGGTATGATGTCATAGTGTGAATGATTGTTATAGAATGAGGTCACTGTATGATTGATTGTTGTGCTATGACATCATAGTGTGAATGATTGCTATGGTATGATATCATAGTGTGAATGATTGTTATGGAATGAGGTCACTGTGTGAATGATTGTTGTGCTATGACATCATAGTGTGAATATTTTGTTGTTGATGATTGATACCTGTAGCTCATAAGAGCTCATTCAGAGACCACCATGTTATTAGATGATAGAGAAACAATAGCATTTGTTTGGAATGTCCAGCTTCGTTACTGTATTAGACGCGCACGTTTGTTATAATCTGAAAACATCTGTGGCTGGGGTAATCTCAATTTACGTGCTTGACCATTCACACTTTGACGTGATATCGTGAATTTACGGCACGTTATAATTTATGAGTTTAGGCGAAAGCTTAACCCTTTAACACTTATATTGGCCAAAAACGGATTTTGTACTGGTCTTGAAAAATGTCCATTCGCAGTCCAAGAGAAGCCTATTTTTTTGTAATTTACCACTGGAATGACTTCCAGTAGTAAATTTTCACAATAGGCTTCTCCTGGTCTGCAAATGGACATTTTCTATGAGAAAATTGAAATTTTCTTGGAACAAATTCAAGGGATAACGGGTTAAGTGATATTTGGGAAAATCTGTTTAAAAGCTTTTTAATTTATAAAATATGATAAAAACTTTCATCTTTGACATTTTTTATTTAAATCTATTTCTCGCTTGTGATGTTTAAATGTCATAAAGAAATTTGTCTCTGTTGTGTTCTGGGTAAAGGGATAACGCGCACTGTTATATACGCCTTCCAGCTCATAAATCTAGCAGCTACTTCAAACCAACAGACACACAATTACAGCTAGTTATAATACCACCACTATTTATAAACATTTGACCAGTTAACCATTTAACCATTTAACCCTTTAATGGTCAAGCCGGCCAAACCAGCCTCCGGTATGACCTTGTGGGAAATCCATTTACAGGTTAGAACAATTTTTTTTAATTTACCATTGAAATAACTGGATCAATAACTGAGCCAGTAATAAATTTTCAAAAAATGACCATTCACTAAACAAATATGTACATCTTCATGATCAATCTTCACAGTTAGAGTCAATGTTCAAGAGAATCCAAATATTGGCTTCAGTGAATACACACCCCTATGCAGGTCACTAGACTATTTTAGAAAACTTACCATTGGAACGATGCGTAGTAACTTTTCAAAGACAACTGCAGGGGAAATTTGTGGCAGCTTGACCACACCATGGTTAATGTAGTTATGACTATGCTCGAAGCAGTGTGTGCGTGTGTATGTGCCTGTGTGTGCGTGTGTATGTCTGTGCGTGTGCGCATGCGTGTGTGTGCCTGTGTGTGCGTGTGTATGTGCCTGTGTGTGCGTGTGCGTGATATTACGAATAATTCACCCAGGATGTAACGTGTCTATTTTGTACGATGTCTTAACCCATTAGAGCACCTCAATATCAAGACTACTATGCAAGACAACTTAAATATTTTGAAATGAGTTTGACTGGGCGCAATAGCTCCCACCCAAATTAGTTTCAAAATATTCAACAGCATGTTCCATATAATAAAAAGAATTTGGAACATTTTATATGCAAGTTTTAAAGAGGGTGACGCCTTTAACACTCATGTTAGCCGAAATAGACCCTGCAGCGGTCTTGAGAAATGTCCATTTGCAATAAAAGATGATTTTTTAAAATTTACCATTGTAATTACTGACTCAATAACCGAGCCAGTCATTAGATTGACAAATTTTTTTTTAAATCTCTGCTTGCAAATGGCCATTTTCTATGAGAAAATCTTAATTTTCTTGATCAACTTCGAGGGTTAAAGGGTTAATAATGGCCTTAGTTGTTTTTGTTCACACAACAAATGTTTTAATATTAAGAATTTGTGTCACCAGTACGGCAACGTAGTATCAACACGATTCCAACATGCAAATTCTGTCCAAGAGTCCACTTTCCGAACATCAGAGACCGAGGTAACACCCTTATACTTGTCCTGATCATGTTCTACTTTTTCTGCAATAACAGAATAATTGCTGCCATTATTACTGTCCCAGTACTGGCATGAGGTTACCTCATAACAAACAGAAAATTCCATATTTTTATCCATGTCAAAGTTTGTTGGTATGCTGATATCAAATGTAAAGGTATCGTAGACACTCGCTTGAGCACAACTATCACTGGGATTTGCAACAAAACTTGCCGTTATATCGTCGAAACTTTCCCAAGAATCGTAAGTGATTCGTATAAAAACATGTTTTTCGAAAGAAATGTTTTTAACTTTAATTGTCCCCATTATGTTGTAGTCTTTGAGAATGACATTTTCCAGCGAGACAAAATTGTGCTCTAATTTATCCCGAAAATCAAGATAATCTGAGGCTGGTTGCGTAAAATTTAGTAGTAATGGAGGTGTTTCTGTAACACCGGCTGATGCGCCATCCGTTAATGCGGACAAAATGTTTGATGGGAGCACTGGGGGCATATCAGAAGGTTCTGTCATTATTCTGACTGTGGTCAATGCACGGCCCCTATGATCCGCAAATGATACTTTCTTCTTAACACCCCTCTGTCCGCCTGGACTCGTCGGAGACTGCGGCGTGTCAGACAAACACTCATCTGACTTGTAACCGTCAGATCGGCTATCATCGCTGTCACCACCAGAACTATTATTACAATTATTACCATTGCCATCACATTTAGAAATCATAATAGATTTAAGCGGCCCTCGACGTTGTGCCAGTGACCGTTTTGTAATTGAGTCTGATTGAAATGAAAAGCCATATGTTTGTCGACAGGTTCTGTCCATGTATGGTTCCGAAAGAAAGCTTATTTCTGGGGGACTGGATGACATGAGATATCCAGTGAAATCAACTGGCATTCTGCTGTTTGAAAGACACATCTTGTAATTCGGGCGATGGACCACCTCAAGCATTGGCAAAACTGGAATAATAAGAAAACAACAATATAAATGTTATTAAAGAGCATTCTCTAAAACGCATAAAAAATGATTATCAGTATCACATAAGTTACGGGCACAATTTCCCGGTACAAATGCTGCCACATTACACACATATGTCGAGCGAACTTATTATCTGGGAGCGGACCACCTAAACACTGGGTATTATGCAATAAACATTGTATAATACATCAAAATTAATCTAAAATTTGACATTTCATCAGGAAAAATATATAAATCACATATTAGGAAATTGCTATGATTTAATACCAGTATTTGGAACGAGTACTCGTCTGCGATTCATGACCCACGGTTTGGACACGGAACATGAAAATGACTATATGTTATTAGTGCGCCATAATAACTGAGTACTGCACTTTAGATCCGATCTGCACTTCAGCTTTTGCGTGCCCTTTAATGGCGAAATTTTTTTTTTAAATTTAAATATTTACTTATTGAATGTCCATTTGCCGGCCAAGAGAACTGTTTTTGAAAATTTAGCACTGAAATGGCTGGCTCGGTTATCGAGCCAGTTATTCCAGTGGTAAATTTTCAAAAATTGTCTTCTCTTGGCCTGCAAATGGCCATTCCTCAAGATGACTACAGTGGCCGGTTTTGGCCGGCTTCATCGTGAAAGAGTTAATATTAGTTCTTTCACACAAGTTGGGATCACTCAGTTATCTCACTCTCTCACGCAGGCGTACATGAGATCTCGCGAGAATACGATTGTGTGCTTCTTCAAGAAAACTCTTCCGTCGAATAGTTAACCTCATGATTAAATTGTGTGGGATAATCAAACAAAATGTCAGAATTCTTTTCTCAATAGATCGATTGTAGGAAGAAAATTAATCTTCATATAGTGACTGGATAATTCTAGACATGCTAGCCAATGAGAAAATGGGAATGAAACGATCAGTGGACGCTGCCTAAATGATAGTTATTTCGTGGAAAAACATCTCTTGGGCATCTATCATTATTCATTGGGCCTTTCACGAATGTCACTTGGTTAGGATCATTAATTTTTAACAATAACACAGAAAAAGAAAATTTTTATATTCCGGGTTTTTTATATTTATATTTTATAAACAGTTTTTAAACTGTCAGTGCATATCAGTTTTCAATGGTATATTGCGGAACCATAGCAGAATCCATCACCATTTCTAAAAAACCCAGCATAATGTTCATCGCAATGTAAGGCGGTATAACATCATTATTATGTCACCTGATTCTTTGACATGTTTGATCAGGGCCGTATGGTGGGATTCTGAAAGGGGTTCGTGAGGGGGGGGGGGGGGGAGGTCACCACAAGTTAAGATTTTTTATTTTTTAAAGGAAAATGGTACGTTTTCCCACAATCTTGGCATAAAAATCAATAAAACAGATGATATCAACATAGTCATATCCGACTCATATTTATATTAAATATAGGCAAATTCAATACACATATAAACAAGAGTTTTACTGAAACTCAACATACGCCTGCAACATACTTGTTTGAGGAATGATAAATGTGAATAATTAGTCTGTTTGAATCTTAAGCTTTGTAGAGGAGATAACACCAGTTGGTGTATGCGAACATATCTCACTGAAACACCAATACAACTGATCACATCTTGAAACATGTTTATCTTTATACCAAATTTTCCAGCAGAAACAATATTTCCAATGAATTTTATTTTTTTCAAAGGAGATATCATTAAAGAACCAGAAATGGTCAGATGGGGAGTGTTATCATATGATGTCCACCCTTAGCACAGACTTATAAATATATTTTGATATGTTGCTGTCAATGAACAGTTTACCTTTTTAAACACCAGTTTACCTTTTAATTTACTTTGAAAATTTAAAGTTTTTGACACCAGAGTGGCAAGGGTTAACCCTCGAATTCGTTCAAGAAAATTAAAATTTTCTCATAGAATATGTCTGTTTGCAGACCAAGAAGACTATTTTTTTTAATTTACCACTGGAATAACTGGCTCAGTTATCGAGCCAGTTATTCCTGTAGTAAATTTTCACAAATAATCTCTTGGTCTGCAAATGGACAGCTTCTATGGGAAAATTGAAAGACCAATGCGAAGCGGATTTTGGCTGATATGAGTGCTAAAGGCTTAATGACAGTGTTCAACTGGTACAAACACAAGCAAAAATGTGATTACGATAACACTTCCAATTACAAGCTCCAAGCTTAAACAAATTTCATAGTTTAAAAAAATTAAACAAGACACCATGAATTTGGCTTCAAGCATGTCGAGAAACACAAAATATTTCTGATAATAGCTCAGTTTAATTATTACGTCTTATGCAGAATGGTTCAAACACATTGGTAACCACAATAATATCTTATGCAATAATTGTACATAATGCATATTAAATAGCCACTTATGTTGTGACGAAGAGTGGGGCATATATTATTATACGTGTATATGATGTTAATATTCTATCTTTTATTGTCAATATCTAAGTAACTGGTGTACATTTTTCAACAATTTTGCTGAAAGATATTGCTGTCTACGACAGCACCATCTCCCACCAAATTTGCTGAAAAATGTAAACCAGTTCATCTTTTAATTTAATTTAAAAATTTTTTGACATCAGAGTGTTACGGGTTAATACATGGTGTGATGTGGGTTGTACGAGGTGAGTGGAATTAATATTTACGGAAATCATTGAAAAGGAGTGGAGGCCAGCGGAAACATACATTGTATTATCTTAAATTATGTATATGTATGCAAAACAATTAAAATTATTACGGCGGTATGTCTGTATTTAATTACTGGTTGTTTTTTAATCTAATTAAAGACACTTTATATTAGTCACAATTATCTGAAAGCTTTAACCCATAACGCTCGAATTTGGTGAAGAAAATTTAAATTTTCTCCATAGAAAATGCCCACCAAAAAACCAATTTTTGAAAATTTACAACTGGAAGGACTGGCTCAGTTATCGAGCCAGTCATTCCAGTGGTAAGTTTTCAAAGTCTTCTCTTGGTCTGCAAATAGACATTTCTCAAGAGCACTGCAGAGGTCAATTTTGGCTGTTCTGAGTGTTAGTGTTAACCATCAGTCACACGCCAGAAATGACAAATACTTTCTGATAAGCTAAGAAATAGCCTGTTGAATATTTTGAAATTATTCGACCGGGAGCTTTTGCTGTAACAGATTCCAATCAAATTAGTTTCAAATTATTTAAACGCTTTCCTGCATTGCTGTCTAGAAGTTGAGACAATGCAATTTCAAGTGGTACAGGGTTAAATATAAATACCAGGCGGACAGGAGACAATGAATATTCAAACTTGCAATAAAGAATTCACGAGCTTAACCCGTTCACTAATCACATCTCCGCATGGCCATTTACCCGCCATTTCCAGGCAGCAAACCCGTTCAATATTCACCAATTGATTTGACTGGAAGGCATTGCTGCAATGGTTTCCAGTCAAATTAATTTCAAAACATTCAACAGATTAATTCTTAGATTTAAAATAATTTGATTTATTTGGAGATTTGTCATTGAATGGGTTAATTAGCATAAAAATGTCATTGTACTCTCTCACATGCCATATACATGTACATACAATTTTATTACCCCTGTCCTTAAGGAGAAGAGGTCTTTGTGATTCAGGGGTGTATTCTGATCAAGGTGTGTGCGTACGTGCATGCGTGCAAGCGTTTGGGTCTGTTTGTGTGCATCCGTCTGTCTGCAGGCTCTGCCTTTGGTGGACTACCTGTTGTGACGTTAAATATGTCCAAAAAAAATTAATGAAATAAATAACATTGAATCTTGAATCTTGTGTGTGTGGTTGTATCTCAAAAACCACAAATGCGATTTGGCTCCAATTTTAATACAAAGTAGAACTTGACAGGTGCGATGCTTTCCAGACTTTGGTTGTGTTCCAGTCTTCCAGATAAAAGAACCCAGATTGGATCAGTTCAAATCCTGGATAGATCTGTGGATATCTCGGAAACTACTCTTCAGATTTGGCCCACATTTTAAGACAAGAGGCCCAAGCACCTGTAATGCTCACCTGGGCCATTAGAATCTGAATCATTTGCATTTAAATAGACATGATGGATATTCCAAATAAAATCCAAGATGGTCACCAAAAGAATTGACCAATCAAAATTCTTGTCGGATATGTTGAAGTCCACATAGGATCATTCCACCATTGTTGAAATTGGGCCATTGCTTAATGAGTACCGTTTTTAAATGCTTCCAGAAATGTTCAGAAAATCAAAGATGGCTGCCAAAACACTGACCAATCAAAATTACCCAAACGGTTAATGAGCAGCGTTTTAAACGATTTCACCCCATTTTTCGGAATACCAAAGATGGCCACCAAAAGAAAATCACGCAGTCACAATTTGGTATACCAATTCTGAAATGCACCAGCCTCGAGGCCTTCCAGCTGAGTTTGGTTTACATCGGCCATGCAGTTAATGAAAAGTAACTGATTTCCCGAAAAACGGCTGGCAAAAAAAATTTACCAATCAAAATTCTGTATACAAGTTCTGAAACTTACCACCTTAGTATCCTTCCAGGAAAGCCTGGTTGAAATTGGCCAAGCAGTTAATGATGAGTACCATGTTAAATCGTTTTGGACCACCATTTTTCGGAAAATTCAAGATGGCCACCGAAAAGATTGCCCAATCAAAATTCTGTATACAAGTTCTGAATATATACCATTCTAGGGTTCTTTGCTTGAAAGCAGTCAAGTGGTTAATGAGTAGGTGTTTAAATGATTTCCAGAAATTTTCGGAAAATCTAAGATGGCCACCAGAAAGATTGACCAATCAAAATTCTGAATAGAAGTTCTGGATCCTACCACCATTGGATCCTTCCAGCCAAATTTGTTTGAAATCTGTCAGGGCATAAAGGAGGAGATGCCATTTGATGGATGGATGGATGACGGCCAGATAGCCGCCATGGCATAAGCTCACTTCAGGCCAGGTGAGCTAACAAGAAATGGTGTGACCATGTGTGTGTGTGCATTTCTTAGAACAACAACTCAGTTAATTTGACGGGAATTTATTGCTGCTAATTTTCAGTCAAGTTATTAATTTTAAGATTCATCAAGTTTCCTATAATTTAACTCGATTTAAAACAAGTTATTTGGAATTCTTATAAACAAGCCTGGAAATAAGGTGCCTATCAAGGACTGTCAGGCACCAAGCTTTCAAATGTCAGGCACAGTCTTGCTGGTACTGACATTTTGTCAGGTACAGGTTTAAACAGTCCCAGTAGTTGCAGTATGCAACAAAAGAGTGTACATACAGGTGTTGATAAAGCCATAAAATATTCATCTACCTAAGGTGTATCGCGATCATTATGACACATGCTTAGTTGCTTATTGACATGTTCTAATAAGTTCCATGTCAAGAACACTGAAGTAGAATAGTGTTGACAGGCAGCAAATCTGGATGTCAGGTACTAAGTAGCTGGTGCCTGACACAGTGTTAGACACTGTTGAAAAAGTTCTTTCCAGGCCTGATAAAGTGTTAAATTCACTAAAATAAAATATATAAATTATATCTTGCCTGTAGAATGCACAGAAATGCTTCGATTTAAAGTGGCTTCGTGTGGCATGTTCGAAATCTGACCAGCCTAGACTGCAGTATGATTATCCAGATAAATATATGGTCATCTAATGAATGCAATATTATCATTATTATAGCCAATATACATGCAGATGCAATCTACACAGGTGTGTCTGTATATCTGTGTCTGACCACATATATTCTACCTAGGCGAGATATACCTGTATATATAGAGCATAATCTATTATCTGTATTCTGTCAGACAATATGACGAATGAGCGTCTGTAAGCGTGCTGTGAGTAATGTGCGAACTGTGGTTAAGAGAGCACGCGCACCTCACATGTTCAGGGCCGCCAGCACCTAAGTCAAGGTGAGGTTAATGGACTAGATGAGACCTTTCTGACAAAACAAACAGCGGATGAGAGGGAGATAATCATGACATGTGTTTATTCAGATTTACCTACTACTATATAATAATCAACCAAGTACTGGAGTCAACAAGATAGTCTCAATGAGTAACCTAGACAACTAAGCTAACTACTAAAGCATTTAACCCTTTAATTTATTCAAGAAAATTTAGATTTTCTCAGAAAATGTTCATTTTACAGACTATGAGAAGATATTTTTGATAATGTATCACTGGAATGGCTGGCTGAGCGTATGATGTAGCAAATATTCTGTTAAATATTTTGAAAATTATTTGACTGGAACCTGTTGTTGCATCTAAGCATGATAGACGCAAACAGGTTCCAGTAAAATCAATTAATTTCAAAATAATCAAAAGCTTTTCTGTATAGTTGTTTGTTTTGAAATGAATTAATTGGAATTTTAATGGTTATTTAAGGACTAATTATTGAAAGCTTGTATTGCTAAATGATTGGTCTGTATTAACCCTATCAGTGCTACACTACAGATCTGATACAAACACTTCTTTACAATTTAGAAATATTCGCGCAATTGGAAATTAATCTACCTGGAATCAATTAACTACCTGACTGCTGCAATCCACCTGACAAGAATTCCAATGGGCAATAACACTGGACGTGCTGAATATTTTGAAAACAATTTGATTGAAAGTTGTTGGTGGCTTAGCCACCAAAAACTTTCAGTCAAATTGTTTTCAAAATATTCAGCTATTCAGCATATCCAGAGTTAAGCACCATGGAAAATTTAGTCTGATTAAATTGAGCAGCAAACAGTTAACATGTTCTAATCAAATTATTTTCGAAATCTTCACAGATTTCAATATATATATATATATATATATATATATATATATATATATATATATATTATATATATATATATATATACACATATATACATATATATATATGTATATATATATATATGACCTCGAAATTTGGCGTAACCAAACCAATAGTTCCTGTGTTGGTTACGCAAGATCGCAAAGTGCAGACTGAAAATTAGGTTACTTGAAAATGAGCTCTTGATTTATTTTTAAGTGGAAAAATAGTCAAACTCATCATCAGTTTGCATCATAGACTAGCAAGACATATAAACCTGGTAAATCACTTTGCTATACATATTAGTCTCTGAAAGTAAATATTAAGTAGCCAACCAATGAGTTTATGCTAATGACTAGCACCTATCTGAACTATTGGTTACATGAAGGAAATACCCGTAACCGATTATTAGGTTACGCAGATTTTTCCTAATTTCATGGCCTATATATACACATATATATATCCATACATTATATCACGTCATAATTAACTACGTGACGTATAGAATGACATCATAATCAATGACATCATGAATGACGTAGATAAGTACGTCCCGAATGCATATTTGAAGACGGACTATGCGTTGTTGTACGAATTGTATGTCTTTACTATTTAATAAATATTCTGGTGAATATTTTGAAACTACATGTAACTTGACTGCCAGCAACAGCACCCAGTCAAATTAGTTACAAAATATTCAACAGCTTACCTGTATAGGTTTCAGGAACTTGATGGTTAGGGCATTCAGGGGATCGATCAATCCCAACACGGTGAAGTGTGGGTGGAGCTTAGCTAGAGGTGGGTGGGGCATAGCTAAAACTGGAAAGGTCCATTATACCTATAGGTAAGCTGTTGAGCATTTTCAAACAAATTTGACTAGACCCTGTTGCTGCTATACGCCCAGTTAAATTAGTTTCAAAATATTCAACGTAATCAGTGAATTCGTTACATCTAAGAGAATTTGTTGTTTCTGGTTCAATGTAATGTTTAGTGTTTAGAAACTGGGATATCATCGCTTGAAATGGTCAACACTCATTCACAATTCAACGAAATGCGTGATTTTGAAAATGGTGGCGAGGAAAACTGTATGTTGAAGACATAATCATAGAGGATGTGAAACAAGCTCCCCTTTCATATCATTATTATCAACCTAGTAATCACATTGTGATCAAGCTTTGAGTGAGTGCAATGTGATAATTTTCAACGAGTTTAGATAATAATATAAAATGGATTCGAGTTTGAGATTCTATTTATCACATAAATTTATATTTTGACCAATTTTCCAAAAAAATTGATCTCTGAAAACCGTTTGAATGCACCATTTTTCCCTGTTCGTTTTCGTCATTGTGCCACATCACTTGCTATGAGTACTGATCAATACGCCACAAAAAATAATGGCAGACAACACCATCGTTATTTCGGACTTGAAATTACTTTTAAAATTTCTGCATCTATCAAGCAAATTTACAAACGTATTTCATAACTACATGTAGGTGGTAGTATATATATTCTTACAAAATTTAAATCAATAACATAACGTATTACATCGTGTTCACACATTCGCCGTCGCTAGCTAACTTTCGCCGTGTCACGGGGCATGTTATTACACGTTATCTAACCAATTAAAATATTGCGTTGAATGTTACACGTTCAGTCATATCAATAAACATTAAACAGGCTGAGTCATGTTTATATGATAAAACAAAATCTTTTCAACAAAACTATTTTCAAAATATGTTGGTCTGTAGTCTTCCGTTGACAAGCTTTCAAAGGATGCAGAAATCCGCCGACAGTAGCAAAAGTACTGAATTGAATCAGATTGTAGAATATAAAGTAGACATCTGAGAACAACCTACCTGTTAGAAAACAATAACACCAACAATCTAGCCCCTCAGTCTCACCATCCCGGTTTTGTCAGTTTAAATAAATTTTGCAATTTTTCTACTTTCTCTATAGGTCACAGCCAACATTTTGAAAAATTCTTGTGTACAGTCAAAAACATTTCTTGGGGTTCAAATATGAGATAAGTCTGACCCGTAGTTTCTGATCGAGCTATCC